>JASTWR010000551.1:0-112215 GCA_030770355.1 Harpagoxenus sublaevis | reverse complement strand
TAAGGTATGCGCAAAGCATGCAAAATGTTTATCCACGCCAAAGGCATCAACAATGGCCTTCTTTATGTTGGCAGCATTATCTGACACAACGACTACGATACTTTCCATATGTATATTCCATTTATCTATTAAACTTAATAGCCAATTTTTCAAATACTCTGACTGATGTCTTTCAGTCATCTCAACAACGCCAATTGTGACAGATTTATGATGCTCATCTACTAAGAAGTGTGCCGTTAAGCCCAAAAAACTTTTCATATTTAACGATTCAGTCCAAATATCAGTAGTTAGGGATAAATACTGTACTTGTGAAAGTTGTGCTTTCATCATATTTGATAAGAGCTCGTATTTCTCTTCCATAAAATAAGTTATGGTCTTCCTACTAGGAATCTTGTATAAAGGCTTTAACGCATTCGTATAGATTTTGAAACCTTCCTTTTCAACTGTACGAAATGGTAAGTTGTCCTTAGCAATCATGAATAGCAGTTTGTTTGTCACTTCGGCAGCTTTGGATCCTCCATCTAAGAAATTAAAAATATTATAACACAATTTTTTAAATATACCTATTGGTGAACACTACCCGACAAAAAATATATAAATAAAAACTAATATATTTAAAAGTTGTAAAATATTTTAAAACTATTTACTAAATAGTCTATTTGAATTACTAGAACAGTATTTAAATAGAAAATAGATACAAAAACGATAAATACTTTCAATAAAATGTAAACAAATTATATGATTGGATATTTATTCGAAATGTTATTTGAAACTCGGTTGAATAATCACAACTTCCATACCTTGATATGATTTTTGTTTTTGAAATACTTCTTCAATTCGAGGTTGTTTTTGTTTAGAAACAATTCGACTTGGTGAAACCGATACTGATCGCGTTCCTGATGATGTAGACGGACTAGACGGTGTCGGAAATGAGTCTGGGTCATCAATATCGATAATATCTTCATTGTCGACGTTGTCTATTTCGGACTAAAATTTACGTAAAACATACATCAATTAAAGAACAAAACTAAAGGATAATATAATAGAAATATTATGTTATATAATAATATAAATATACATTACTATTTGTGTCTTTCTCTTGAGAGATACTGCAGATTTTCTCATTTCAACTTCGGGATGATAACGTTTCATGTGAAAATGTAAATTGGTTGTATTTCCAGATGTTTTTACATCTTCCTGGCAGATTTTGCATTTAGAAACTTGACCTCCTTTTATAAAAAAGTCCCAAATGTTACTTTTTGGTGGCACTATATGAACAAAAAAATAGAATTATTATTATTTAACGATTAATAAAAAATAAACAAAATAAAAAAGGAATGAAATAAAGGAAAACTTGCACGCCTACTTTTATAGAAAGTGAGTGCGTCGTTAGAGATTAGATTAGGAAATAGGAACGTGCAGTCGTGCATCTTCACCTTTGACCTTAGGGTTTTTATAAGGTTAATTCTGTAAATATTACAAATAAAAAAATTACACATTCAACTACAGAACAGATCAGTAAGAAATAATAAAATCTGGGTGCGTTTACTGCGTTTACTGCGTTTTCCAGCAAGCGACACAAGTCGACATTATAAGTATCGTTCTATCTTTGTTAATCATTGAATGCTAAGAAAGATAGAACGACGTTTGTGACGAATGTGACGACTTGTGTCGCTTGCTAGAAAACGCTTAACGCACTAGATAAAAGAAATATACAATTACTTATTTTTATACTTACAGATTTGATCACGTAACTGATGAGCGATGTGATTAAACAATAGGTTTGTTTTCCTATTATTGCACTGGCGCCTGGCGGCAGTAGTTTAACGTACTGACTACTGAGAAACGTACAAATATAAACGGAAATCTCACGCTTGAAACTCTTTGCGTCGTTAGTTAGATTAGAAGTTAGGAACGTAACGTGCATTTTAGTACTTTACACTACGAAGTACGAACACTACGAACGTACGATAGGTAACCTACCTACGAAGTCTATAAACTAAGCCAACTAAAAGGCATAAGAAATTAAGAAGTACGCACTACGCAGTACGTGAGACACGAACGCACCACGGCACGGCAGTCACGGCATGACGGCACCACGCGGTCTGACAGTCTGGCGGCCATTAAAGGACAAAGGACAGTCAAGGTCAAGGACCATAGAATATATACTATTACGGGCGATCAACATAAGTGTATCGAAGATCGATATTCAAGGGTTGAGTATCGATACGAGGAAATATCGAACAATAAAATATTGATACAAATTATTGATATATCAACACTAAAATATCGATACTTGAAATATCGATACAGTATCGCCCATCTCTAGCGCCCACCCGCTATCTCGCTCCTGGAACTCCTCGAGTTTCGCCAGTGTGGGTTTGATAACGTGTCGCTCGTACCACTCACGCATATCGGATGTACGAAAGAGAGCATAGTTATTCGTGTTCATACTCTTATTGTCACGTTTATTACCCGTCACAAACTCACCGTTGAACACGGTGTTCACTTTCACGCTGTTGTGTATTCGTATAGCGTTTTGCACTTTCTCGAGCACTATACTAGCAGCGTCCACCATAAATTGTCGCGGTTCGATATAGTCTGTGTTAATCACCGCACCGGTCAGTATACGGCTTTCGAACGCGGCATCGATCTCTCGCCAAACGAGTCTTTCCGCGTTATTGCCGTCGCCACTACTGGTGCCCGCGACCACCAAATCACCACCGCTGTGTATAAAACGTCTGTCTAATTGAATTCTCGCACCCTCGAGTAGTCTGACATTCGACACCAATAAATGTCTATCTCCAGGCCTGAGCCGCGGACGCTTGGCGCGACTATGCTCTTCGAGCTGTTCAACGGTTTCCTCGCATCGCTGTGCCCACGTGAAATACTCGCCCAAGGTAGCGACTTGGCGCGACTGCTCCAACAGTTCACGCGCAATTTTATTGAGGTTTTCCATGTTTAAAAAATTTCTTTTGCACTATTTTTAAATCACGTCACACCTCTACGGAGCACTTGCACGCGACTCGGCCGCACCGTACACACGAACGTTTGTACTCTTGAACGTGATAGTGCATACACGTTAAATGATGAGGATCGAAGCGTGCGACATCTTTATACGTCTCCAGCAAGATATCAAAATTATGACGCTCATCATAACCTTTATAAAGTGTTTTTGTATGGCTAGGCTCGTTCACACACGCACAAGTTAGATATCGCGAGGTGTCTATCACCACCACTTCGATATACCTCCCAATACCTGTATCAAGTTGAATGTATACAAACTTTGCGTGTCCCAACGCAATACATTCATCAATTTTGTCCGCCCATAAAGAAATATTTCCTAGTAGGGAACTGTCATGTCTCCTAAGCAACTCTTCTTCCTGTAGTATAAACTCATCTCGCAATCGTCTATACACTTCGCGTCTCACGTTATAAGGCCAATCATACAGAGATCCAGTGTCAATGACGACCCTTGGTTTAATTACACGTTCACTATTGGTTTCGTATACACCAAGTCCAAGGTCATGACATTGCACCTGCGATTCTTGTTGCACATTCGTTTGTTCTTCAAAATCCTTGTATAAAGTTCGGAAAATATCATTATACTTGTGCACCCATTCCATCCAAGAGAGATCACGGTTGTTACAGTTGTTAGCTAAGGTGTAATATTTCGGCATGTTGCTGGAGTAAAGGCGCGCACTTTATGTCGTCTCTCACACTTCTACGGAGCACTTGCACGCGACTCGACCGCACCGTACACACGATCGTTCATACTCTTGAACGTGATAACGCATACACGTTAAATGATGAGGATCGAAGCGTGCGACATCTTTATAATTCTCTAACAAGGTTTCAAAATTATGACTCTCATCATAACCTTTATAAAACGTCTTTGTATGGCTAGGATCGTTCAAACACGCACAGGTTAAAGATCGCGAGGTGTCCGTCACCACCAATTTGATGCACCTCCCAATACCTGCATCAATGTCAATGTATAAACTCTCTGCGTGTCCACACTTAATCTTGTTATAAATTTGTCTTGTCCATTTATATATGTCCTTTGCACTGTAAAAGTCGTGATCATCTTCTATACACTCATTCCGCATTCGTGTATACACTTCACGTCTCACGCGATAAGGCCACCAAAAAGGATACGTAATTGCGCAGTTATAGACTTGCGGTTTACGTATGCGTTCAGTAGTTTCACATATATCGAGTTCATGGTCGCTACACTGCACCGGCGATGCTCGTTGTACTTCCGGTTCTCTTTGCGGATCCAGCTCGAGTTGCCATAAAATACAAAATATATCATAAAACTCAATCCCTTTGCGTTGAGAGTACTTCCTATAGTACTCGTCATGGCTACGTAAGTAACGTCTTCTCAACATGTTGCTCGAGTGAAGGCACACACTTATTCATGTTAATGTCTTTTCAATGTGTGCAAATTGGGCACATATTGCATGGAAAGATTTGATATACTGGAAGTCTGCAATTAGAGCAAGACCGACCTTCTATCGCGTCGTACAGCTCAATCACATGTTTTCGCACAACATACATATATCCGTATTCTGTGTCCGCTATTCTTACCATGCATGATGCACATGCAACAAAACTGCCACCTGTGGTGTAGTAATAATATATCGCGCAAAACTTGGTGCGTCCATTTAGCGAGCAAATTTCTGAGTGCGACACTATTTTTTCAATGGTTTCCGTTAGATCTTCTCCTGAAAGGTCACTGATGTAATCACTGTCATCCGACAACGCGTGTTCTTCGTCAGATGATTCGTCTACTATTGCTTCGAATTCCATTAACTCTTCGTCTATAATTTCCAGGAATTCTTCGTTGGGCAAATCATTTACTTCTACTTGTAGGTCTCGTACTATCTCTATTTGCTGTATCTGCTCTTCATCGGACGATTCGGCTAAGTCTATATCCATCCGCTCGTCGTCGGACGACTCAGCCAAATCTATTGTCTCTATTTCCATTTTTTAGATTCTCATAAAAAATCATTTTCTACACTGCACACACATACACACAAACCATCGAGTACCCACTTTACTTTTTTCAAGCGAACTATACTGACGCGCTGACTTCCAAATCATATACTGTGGCTCTGACGCGCTTCATTCATCGTTATATATTTCATCTATTATTCTTTTCTCTCCCTCCAACTGGAGCATCACGTATCGTTTCTTCTTCTTCCATCTACTGCATAGTGTCATCAGATCTATTGTTCAGCATATAAGTTACAGAAAGGTAATATCCTTTAGACGTTGAGTTCTGCTTACGCGCTATTTTGTATACAAGAATTCCAGCAGCCGGACCTCGGCGCTCGTTTTGTAATACGCGACGCCATAACCGAATGGCGTCGCAGAAAAATAATATCCCTTAGACGTTACGTTCTGCTTACGCACTATTTTGCCTACAACGTCTAGCAGCCTGATCTCGGCGCTCGCAAAATAATACGCACCGCTATAACCGAATGGCGCCGTGAAATATGCCTCGATAAACAATAAAGAGGACGCCATAGGACACCGCGACGTTATAACCGAGCAACGTCGTGAAACATGTCCCGAAACGTTAACCGAAACCTTCGATAAACAAGTCTTCCTAGAAAAAATGATGAAACAATACACCGCGACGCCATAATCGAATGACACCGTGAAACATGCCTCGAAACGTTAACCGAAACCCCTCCGATAAACAAGTCTTCCTAGAAAAAATAATTATCATGACCGCGACACCGCGACGGTTAAATCATCGAGACAAACATTTTTTTTATCTCCGATATTTAATCGTGGATATTGTTTACATATTTAATCCGCCTGAACAATGCATTCGCTTCGCATTAAGCGACGTCATAACCGAATGATGCAGTGAAACATGTCCCAACACGTTCGCTCAAAACCTTGATAAACACCTTTTCTCAGAATACGTTCTAGAAGCATTAATCCCCCACCACGTCATAATTTAAAAAAAAAAGGGGTAGGGTGTTTTCGCGTATACGCTCCGTTAATTTTATGCGAACGGTCAGTTTTGTACAAACGGTCGACTTGCCATAACCGAGATTGAAAAAATGTACTCCGCTGCGGGAAACAACAGTGGTGGTGGTGCAAGCATAAATTATTACGTGCCGCTTCCCGAAGCTGCTACCCCATCGAATGCGAACAAGTAAGTTTCCTTTCATTTATAGAGTATCCTATTTTATAATTTTTCCAATTTTCTTATTTTAAGACTTATCTTGTTCTTTTTTCTACAGCACTTCGTTGGAGCGTCGTGCGGTGCGTCTATTTAACAGACGATACGCATTGACACCTACTGCTTACAAATATTTGGAAATTGGGGTCAGCGTCAGTCTGAAACCTCCACACGAATCCTCCTTTGTCGAATTGGTTCTTGGCGACAACCGAGGAAATAAAATCGCGATGTCTTCTTGGACGTGGAAGAAGATCATCGATAGACGCACGGATTTCGAGCGACTCGTGCGGTCAGCTGTCGGTCATACGTTGACTATTCCGGCTCTTCCATCAGACAACCTACTATTCGAAGTTGTGCAAATGCGTGACGATAAACTTGTAAAATTGTCGTCGGGCAATACTTCGTTGTACATGAAACCTGCAACTATTATGTTTTTCTTCGAACTCGAACAATGCGTTGAGTTGGTATGCTTCCATCTATATGAGTGTGCGAGAGAGGTAGATAAGAGCCTCCGCGAGTTGGGAAGTCTTCTACGAACAAATTGTATTACTGAAAAATGCGACGCCGTGCGTTTCTTGCGCAGCCATAACTATCACGATCTAACGTCAATTGTAGATTGTGAACTCATAGCGTATGCTATGGATGCAATTATGTATGCTACATCGAAAGATAAATCTTTTGATGTAGTAGATCTACATGAATAAATGTATAACATATATGTACATTACAATGTTTTATTTTATATCTCCTTTCCCATCCACTTCGCATGAATATATATGTAACAGAAAAATAAAGCCTTTCTTCAGGTCACGATGTACGACTTTATTTTCCACTCGAGCGATATACGCAACGTTCGCCTGAACATCGGCGCTCGCTCGCTTCTGTAGTGCTTTGTTTACAAGCGTGAAAGATGAACCGATATGCCCATCCTAAACTACGATATTTGACTCTTCGTAGAAAGAATCACGGCGCCATTCGGTTATGGTGTCTCGTATTTACAGATCGAGCGAGCGTTCTAGCGGGTTTCTTGCAGCAGTTACGCCTCAGTCTGCAACAGTCGCTCGCCGGTTATATACGCAAGTCGTTCGCTGTGTCAGTTTTTTTAAAATAGTTTTTTGTGGAATCTAAGCCGAGGAGTGTGTGATAGCGGATTGTTTACAAGGTGCAAAAAATGAATCATTAAGAATAGAATAGCTTAGGTTTGCCATGGCAAATCTGAGCTATTATATTCTGTATGATTAATTTTTTGCAGGATTATTGTCAAATGGCACCTCATACATGTGCAAATCTGCCGAATTTCTATTAAAAGTGCGAGAATGAGGTGTCAGGCGTGTAACTTGTATTTTATGCCGTCGACGTGTGACTCATGCATGCGCATGTATTGGTTGCGTGCTGCGCGAAGGGGTGCAAATCTTTCCACAATGGAACGACCGCGATCGCCACCGCCGCGGTATGAGGAGGCCGTTATTTCTTCGACACCCCCTCCCCGGTACGAGGTGCCTCAGGTGTACCCCATGGTAATATTTGAAGTGACCCTGGATGTCACCACCGACCGGAGGGTTGTACGTCGATCCTAATTTAGTAAGTGTCTTAACTTTTATTTATCTATCTATGCCTTACGTTAAAAATAATTATCTTTACTGCTTTGGTAGTGTGATAGCAAAAAAGATACGCGAGCGGGAGCGCGAACGGCGACGCTGGCGGGCGGGCGGGCGAGTTGAGAGAGCGGGCGGCGCGGGCGGGCGGCGGCGCGGCGGCGCAGCGGCGGCGGCGGCGGCGGCGGCGCGGGCGGCGCGGCGGAGGCGGCGGGCCCTACCCCTAACGCGGTACACCTCCCCCGCGCGGACCCTACGCGACACCCCTCCCCCGCGCGGACCCTACGCGACACCCCTCCCCCGCGCGGACCCTACGCCACACCCCTCCCCCGCGCGGACCCTACGCGGCACCCCTCCCCCGCGCGGACCCTACGCGGCACCCCTCCCCGCGCGGACCCTACGCGACTCTAACGCGGCACCCCTCCCCCGCGTCACGTCAACACCCCTCACCCTCCTTTGTAATATGAGACGCCGCCTGTGCCGTCGTCCACTTCGCCCTCGGTTACCCCCCCCCCCCCGCCCCTCACCCCCCCTCATTGCCCCATGGGTCGGAACCGGGATAGTCTACCTACTCTTGTTTTCTAACGTTTCTTCACGCTCTCTCTCACTCTTTCTCGCTTTTTCTCGTTCTTTCTCGCTCTCTCTCGCTTTCTGTCGATCTTTCTCAACTCTTTCTCGATCTTTCTGGCTCTTTCTCGCTGTCTCTCGCTCTTTCATGCTTTCTAACGCATTTTCAAGCTCTCTCTTGCTCTTTCTTGCTTTCTCTTGATATTTCTCTATCTTTCTCGCTTTTTTCGCTCTCTCTCGCTTTCCAACGCTCTTTCTCGCTTTTTATCGCTTTCTCTCGCTCTCTCTCGATCTCTCTCGCTCTTTCTCGCTTTTTCTCGCTCTCTCTCGCTTTCTCTCGATCTTTCTCACACTTTCTCGCTCTTTCTGGCTCTTTCTCGCTGTCTCTCGCTCTTTCTCGCTTTCTAACGCATTTTCAAGCTCTCTCTCGCTCTTTCTTGCTTTCTCTTGATCTTTCTCTCTCTTTCTTGCTTTTTTGCTCTCTCTCGTTTTTCCAACGCTCTTTCTCGCTCTCTCTCGCTTTCTAACGCTCTTTCACGCTCTCTCTTGCTATTTCTCGTTGTCTCTCGCTCATTCTCGTTTTCTAACGTTTTTTCACTCACGCTCTCTCTAACTCTTTCTCGCTCTTTCTCGCTCTTTCCTCGCTCTCTCTCTCGCTTTCTAACGCTCTTTCTCGCTATTTCTCGTTGTCTCTCGCTTTTTCTCTTGCTTTTTTTTTTTTTTCGTTTTTTTCACGATCTCTCTTGCTCTTTCCTCGCTTTCTTCTCTCGATCTTTTTCACTCTTTCTCTCTCTTTCTCGCTTTTCTCGCTTTTTCTCTTTCTTCTTTTCTCGCTCTTTCTTTTCTTTCTTCTCTCGCTTCTCTTTTCTCTTCTCGTTCTTTTCTCCTCCTCGCTCTTTTCGCTTTCTCTCTCTTCTCTCTTTCTGTCTCTTCTCTCTCTTTCTCCCTTTCTTCTTGCTCTTTTTCTCGCTGTCCTCTCGCTCTTTCTCTCTCGCTTTCTTCTCGCTTTTTCCTCTCTCTCGCTCTTCCTCTTTCTCTCTCCCTTTCTCCCTCTTTCTCGCTCTTTCTCTTCCTCTCGCTTTTTTCTCGCTTTTTCTTTCTCGCTTTCCCTCTCATCTCTCTCTCTTCTCAATCTCTCTCGCTCTTTCTCGCTCTCTCTCGCTTTCTAACACTATTCACATTCACGCTCTCCCTTGCTCTTTCTCGCTGTCTCTCTCGCTCTTTCTCTCGCTTCTAAACGCTTTTTCATCTCTCTCTCGCTATTTTCTTGCTTTCTCTCCCTCTTCTCTTTCTCGCTCTTTCTCGCTGTCTCTCGCTCTCTATCGCTTTCTCTCGATCTTTCTTGCTATTTCTCGGTCTTTCTCGTTCTTGCTCGCTTTCTAACGTTTTTCCACGCTTCTTTCTTGCTCTCGCTTTCTCTCGATCTTTCTCGCTGTCTCTCGCTCTCTTTCGCTTTCTCTCGATCATTCTCACTCTTTTTCGCTGTCTCTCGCTCATTCTCGCTTTCTAACGGTTTTTCAAGCTCTTTCTTGCTCTTTCACGCTTTCTCTTGATCTTTGTCTCTCTTTCTCGCTCTTTCTCTTTCTTTCTCTCTCTTCTCTCTTTCTCGCTTTCTCCTCTTTTCTCCTCGCTCTCTCTCTCTTTCTCTTCTCTCGTCTCTCTCTCTCGCTTTCTCACTCTATCTTCTCTTCTACTCTTTATCTCTCTTTCTGGCTCTTTCTCGCTGTCTATCGCTCTTTCTTTCTCGCTTTCTCTCGATCTTTCTCATCTTTTTTATCGCTTTTTCTTCTTATTCTCGCTGGCTCGTTCTCGCTCTCTCTCGCTCTTCTTTCTTTCTTTCTTGCTTTCTCTTGATCTTTCTTTCTCTTTCTTCTTCGCTTTTTTTTTTTCTTTCTCTTTTTTCGCTCTCTCTCTTTTCTCGTTCTCTCTCGCTTTCTCGCTCTTTCCTCCTTTTCCCTTTTCTCGCTCTTCTCGTTTGTTCTCTCGCTTTCTCTTCTCTCGCTCTTTCTCGATCTCTCTCGCTCTTTCTCGCTCTTTCGCTTTCTAACGCTCTTTCACGCTCTCTCTTGCTATTTCTCGTTGTCTCTCGCTCTTTCTTGCTTTCTAACGTTTTTTCACAATCTTTTCGCTTTTTCTCTCTCTTTCTCGCTCTCTTTCGTTTTCTCTCAATCTTTCTCGCTCATTCTCGCTCTCTTTTGCTTTCTCTCGATCTTTTTCGCTCTTTCTTGCTCTTTCTTGCTGTCTCTCGCTCTTCCTCGCTTTTTAACGTTTTTTCAAGCTCTCTCTCGCTCTTTCTTGCTCTTTCTCGCTCTCTCTCTCGCTTTATAACGCTCTTGCACGCTTTATATCGCTTTTTCACGCTTTTTGTCGTTCTTTCTCCCTCTCTCACGCTTTCTACTGCTTTATTACCTCCAGGTATACATAAGTATACATATTGAGTCACTTCAAAGCCCCAAATGGGGGTTTAAGGGGAGCAAAGCCCCTCGGCGGGGGCAGCGGGGCGAAACCCCCGACGGGGTGGTTCAGGAGGGCGGAGCCCCCCCGACTATCATAAAACACTTCTATTACAAAAGCAACATTTATGTCTATTACAAAAACAAGACAATCTGGTAGAGAAAAGTGTCGCGAAACAGTCGTTGACAGGGATGAGGGTGATTGTGGGGAGAGGAACAACGCCCTACCTTGCGTGAGGGTCTTGCTAATCTTTTCTGTATCTATTATTTTTAGTATATTGTAGACTCATCTATTTAATATACATATATATAAAGTAAAGATTTAATACATACATAAAACTGAACAAAAACTTGTGAAATCCGCCTAAAAAAGACATTTAAAATGTAAAAAAAGGACGCCAAGTATATTTTACGGAAAATAATTTTATAAATAATACTAGGCAAAAAGATGAAGTGTTTTTTAAAAACACAAAAACACTAAATTTAATGGCACAAAAAAGAAGTGAAATCAAAGTATTATTGCAAGTATATTTATTAGAGTATTTAAATAAATATCTCAAAGTTGCAGTAAACTTAATATATGATGCAGAGGACATTTAAAATGTATGAAATACAGTGGCAAAATAAAAAAAAATATAAAGTACAATAGATAGCGTAATGAGAGAGGTGCAAGAATTGAAAAGGGTTTAATTGCATCGATAACAAGCACCAAATTATGTGAGAGACAACAATCGAAGATGGACATAATCTCCAGCAGCATACTTGGCGTGCCCGTATTTTTTGTAGGCAATACGGGCACGCCAAGTGTGCTGCTGGAGATTATGTCCATCTTCGATTGTTGTCTCTCACATAATTTGGTGCTTGTTATCGATGCAATTAAACCCTTTTCAATTCTTGCACCTCTCTCATTACGCTATCTATTGTACTTTATATTTTTTTTTATTTTGCCACTGTATTTCATACATTTTAAATGTCCTCTGCATCCTATATTAAGTTCATTGCAACTTTGAGATATTTCTATATTTTTATTTTATTTTGCCACTGTATTTCATACATTTTAAATGTCCTTTGCATCTTATATTAAGTTTACTGCAACTTTAAGATATTTATTTGAATACTCTAATAAATATACTTGCAATAATACTTTGATTTCACTTCTTTTTTGTGCCATTAAATTTAGTGTTTTTGTGTTTTTAAAACATACTTCATCTTTTTGCCTAGTATTATTTATAAAATTATTTTGCGTAAAATATACTTGGCGTCCTTTTTTTACATTTTGAATGTTTTTTTTAGGCGGATATACCTTTCTGTATCAACTATTTTCCGCTTTAACAAAAAGACTATTCAATATACTAACAATTCGTTGCTTTAAATAACTTTTCTTCGTTCATACATGTACTATTTCCATATACATATAAGTCGTTTTAATAAATTAAAATTATGTCTTGACATAAAATTAATTCCTTTAAACGTGAAATACAAAAATCTTATAAATAAATAGCAAAACTGCATGCTGTACACAAAGAAATATACATCCAAATATGGAATTACTTTTATGTCAGGACACAATTTTAATTTATTAAAACGACTAATATGTATGTGGAAATAGTACATGTATGAACGAAGAAAAGTTATTTAAAGCAGCGAATTGTTGGTATATTGAATAGTCTTTTGTTAAAGCGGAAAATGGTTGATACAGAAAGGTATATACATATACAATTTTATATGTTAGAAAGCATAAATATAATGTATTTTCAGCTTCAATTTCATCAAATGCATAAACTGCTATCTGTTTTATTTAAAGCAGTGAATCGCTGATATATTGAACAGTCTTTTTATTAAAGCAAAGAATAGTTGGTATAAAACTGTACAATTAAAGAGAGTTTACAGTTAGGATCACACAATTATAGTTAAAGCAGAGAATACATTATATTTAATTCCTGAATTTGTATTATGTACAGAATTTTAATTCTTGAATGAAAGAATTTTTCGGTACAATTTCCAATATGTCATACCATAATAAAAATAAATTAAAATTATGTGTTGACATAAAATTAATTCCTTCAAACGTGAAATACAAAAATCTTATTAATAAATAGCAAAACTGCATGCTATGCACAAAGAAATATACATCCAAATGTGGAATTACTTTTATGTCAGATATAATTTTAATTTATTAAAACGACTAATATGTATGTGGAAATAGTACATGTATGAACGAAGAAAAGTTATTTAAAGCAGCGAATTGTTGGTATATTGAATAGTCTTTTTGTTAAAGCGGAAAATGGTTGATACAGAAAGGTATATACATATACAATTTTATATGTTAGAAAGCATAAATATAATGTATTTTCAGCTTCAATTTCATCAAATGCATAAACTGCTATCTGTTTTATTTAAAGCAGTGAATCGCTGATATATTGAACAGTCTTTTTATTAAAGCAAAGAATAGTTGGTATAAAACTGTACAATTAAAGAGAGTTTACAGTTAGGATCACACAATTATAGTTAAAGCAGAGAATACATTATATTTAATTCCTGAATTTGTATTATGTACAGAATTTTAATTCTTGAATGAAAGAATTTTTCGGTACAATTTCCAATATGTCATACCATAATAAAAATAAATTAAAATTATGTGTTGACATAAAATTAATTCCTTCAAACGTGAAATACAAAAATCTTATTAATAAATAGCAAAACTGCATGCTATGCACAAAGAAATATACATCCAAATGTGGAATTACTTTTATGTCAAGATATAATTTTAATTTATTAAAACGACTAATATGTATGTGGAAATAGTACATGTATGAACGAAGAAAAGTTATTTAAAGCAGCGAATTGTTGGTATATTGAATAGTCTTTTTGTTAAAGCGGAAAATGGTTGATACAGAAAGGTATATACATATACAATTTTATATGTTAGAAAGCATAAATATAATGTATTTTCAGCTTCAATTTCATCAAAAGCATAAACTGCTATCTGCTTTATATTTAAAGCAGTGAATCGCTGATATATTGAACAGTCTCTTTATTAAAGCAAAGAATAGTTGGTATAAAACTGTACAATTAAAGATAGTTTACAGTTATGATCATACAATTATAGTTAAAGCAGAGAATACATTATATTTAATTAGATAGACGCCATCGTCGGTATCCCAGGTATCCTATTTGTCAAGGGCAGGGAGGTGATAGGGCTTTAGGTCCTGGACATGTACCTTTCCGACGGGCGATCCGTCCGGCCGTGCTAATTCGTAGACGACCGGAGAGATCACCCGTTTAATCCGAAACGGTCCCTGGAATTTCGGTGCCAGCTTTCCCGCGATATTTTGTACTGCGGACGACAATACGTGCTGTCGTTTTAACACTAAATCGTTAACGCAAAATCTACGCGGCCGTCTCCGGAGATTATATCTTGCGGCCTGCTGCTGGTTTGCCTGCTCCAAGTTTTCCGACACCCACTCTCTAACCGCGCGCCAAACATAATTACCAAACATAATTTTAATTCGTAAATTTTTATTATGTCGTAGAATATTTAATTCATTAAATTACTGTGATAGCTTACATAATTTATATTCCTGCAAATATTATGTTTCAGCATAACAAAAATACATTAATATTAAGGGCTTACGTGTACCATAGTGGGTGTACCATAGTGGTACGCCCAGACTAATCATTAATTAATTTTGGCTTTATGCATTGAATTTTTTCTTACGTAATTATTATTTTTTACATTTCTGATAATTGTATAATACAAAAAAGTGTTTTATGGAAATCGGGAGAGGGCGCAAAAACGGCCTTATTAACCCTTCTTCGGGCTCCGACTGCAGTTTTTTATGTATATTTAAGGAAGAATTATGTTTTACTTTTCAGTGCGTTTTGTCTCTTCTCTTTTTTTTTAAGTCGATATGGCACTTGAGTTTTTAAATGTTAATGGGGAGATGGTGCCTCACACTATTGTCCCCATCACAGGAGATGGAGCTTGCCTGTTCCGGTCCCTCTCCTATCTCATGTATTACACTCAGCTAATGGCTAGGGAGGTGCGTGAGCTAATCGTGAGGCATGTGGTGGACAACTGGGAGGAATTCTCCATTATGTCCCACGACAGCGAGGGGGACAATTACACCAGCTCTACTGAGTATCTCGCTCACATGTCCCAACCCTTTACTTATGGTGGTTTATGCGAGCAGGTGGCGGCTGGGCAACTGTTCGAGTTTGTCTTCGAGGTTTACCGCAATGGTGAGCTCTATGAGAGTTTCGGTGCTGAAGGTCACCCTGTCAGGAGGCTACGCTTTACACAGGACCTTTCTAAGGGCCATTTCGATGCGTACGTGCCACGTGAACCTGAAGAGGTGACCACCACACCACCCTTCTCTCAGCCTGACTCCGCCTCACACCTCTCACAGTCATCACCTCTTCCTGTCTTCAAGAAGGCTCCTGGCAAACGTCGTGCTAGATACACCAACGCTATAAGGAGGAAGCAACTTAAAGATGCGGCAAAAAAATATGCGCAGAATAACCCCGAGGTGCACAGAGCAGCGGTGGTCAGGTACCAGCAAGAAAACCCCGAGGTGCACAGAGCAGCGGTGGTCAGGTACCAGCAAGAAAACCCCGAGGTGCACAGAGCAGCGGTGGCCAGGTACCAACAAAATAACCCCGAGGTGCACAGAGCGGCAAAGGCTTGATATGAACAAAGCAATCCTGGAAGACAAGTAGAAAGGAGAGCACTTCCGTGGAAGGTCAAGGCTCACTCAGGCATGGCATATGATCCTGACGTGGCTTATGAGGCAGACAGGACTATAGCTCTGGGTACCATGAGCCACAAGTGCCAGTACTGCAATGCCCTCAAGTGGGAGGAGGAGGCTCCCGGCATGTGCTGCAGCGCTGGAAAGGTGCAGCTTCCATCCTTCGAACCTCTGCCCGAGCCTCTTTACAGCTTGGTAATGGGCAGCCACCCCGAGCACGTCCACTTCATGAACCGTGTAAGGAAGTACAATGGCTGCTTCAACATGACATCATTTGGGGCCAAGCAGGTTCTACAAGACGGTTTCATACCGACCTTCAAAGTTCAGGGGCAGGTATATCATTTGGTAGGAAGTCTGCTGCCACCACCTGAACAGGAAGCCCAATTCCTACAAATCTATTTCGTGGGCGAGGACGAAAGGGAAGTGCGCTTGAGATGCAGCAACTTTCCTGATGTCAAACAGGGATTAGTTAAAGAACTGCAGAGGATGCTACACAACGTCAACAGCTACATAAAGGATCTGAAGACCACTCTAGACAAGGTACATCCAACCTGTCAAAAGTTCGAAGTCGTTATCCATGCAAATAGAAAGCCCGCTGACGCTCATGGAGGTCGCTTCAACGCACCAACAGCAAATGAGGTAGCTCTGGTGATTATTGGTCAGCAATTCGAGCAGCGAGACATCGTGCTGCAGAGCCACGACAACACACTGCGGCGCATCAGCGAGATCCACCGGTCGTATGACGCCCTGCAGTAACCGCTCCTGTTCTGCCGTGGCGAAGATGGGTACTCCATTGCCCTGCCTCAGTGCGACCCCCAGACCAAGTTTCCCCTCAAGAATACAGTCTCCGCAGCGAGCTTCTACTCCTACCGCATCATGGTCAGGCAAGGGGAAGTCAACCACTTGGTGTACTTCCGTTCCCTTTTTAGTCAATTTTTGGTTGACATGTACGCCAAAATAGAGACTGAAAGGTTAAACTACATTAGGAACAACCAGGCGCAGCTGAGAGCAGACAGCTACATTCACCTGAGGGACGCTGTGGGGAGGCAGGATGCCGACGCTGCTCAGCTGGGTCAAATGGTGGTGCTTCCGTCATTCTTCACTGGAGGACCTCGCTACATGCATGAGCGGACTCAAGACGCTATGACATACGTCCGCTACTACGGCCGTCCTGATCTGTTCATCACTTTCACCTGTAACCCCAAGTGGAAGGACATCACAGATACACTGCTGCCTGGGCAAAAATCTCACGATCGTCACGACATTATAGCTAGGGTACTCCATCTCAAGGTGAAGAAGATGATGGCTCTCTTGAACAAGGGGAGTCTGTTTGGAAAAGTGCGGTGCTTCATGTACTCTGTGGAGTGGCAAAAACGAGGTCTGCCTCACATCCACATCTTGCTGTGGCTAGAGCAGCGCATCTTCCCTGACATGATCGACAAAGTCATCTGTGCCGAAATACCTGACCCCGTGCAAGACTCTCTTCTCCACAACATAGTCAAGGCCAACATGATTCATGGTCCCTGCGGGGGCTTGAACCACAATTCGCCCTGCATGAAAGGAGGCAGCTGCAGCAAGAGGTACCCCCGGCTACTTCTCAAGGACACTCAGACAGGAGACGATGGATACCCGCAGTATCGGAGGAGGTCTCCAGCTGATGGTGGCTTCACCGTAAAGATCAATGGGATAGAGCTGGACAACCGCTGGGTGGTGCCCTACAACCCTGTCTTGTTACGTATTTTCAATGCTCATGTCAATGTGGAATTATGCAACTATGTCAAGTCCATCAAGTACATTTGCAAATACGTGAACAAGGGCAGTGACCAGGCGGCTTTTGCCCTGGAGAGTGAGAGAGATGAGGTAAAGTTGTACGAGAGTAGGCGGTACATCAGCAGCTCAGAGGCGATTTGGAGAATCTTGGCTTTCCCTATTCATGAAAGGTACCCCACTGTCTTCCATCTCGCTGTTCACCTCGAGAATGGTCAGCGTGTGTACTTCAACTCCAGGAACTTGGCTGAGAGGCTCAGCAACCCACCTCAGACAACACTCTTGGCATTCTTCAAGCTGTGCAAAACCGACGATTTTGCAAAAACCCTCCTGTACTCTGAGGTCCCTTCTTACTTTGTGTGGAAAAATAACAAGTTCGAGAGAAGAAAGCGGGGAAGGGATGTCGATGGCTGGCCAGGAATAAAGAAAGACCATGCGCTGGGAAGAGTGTACACCATCCATCCAAACAACACCGAGTGTTATTATCTTCGCTTGCTGCTACATGAGATTCGAGGTCCAACGTCATTTTCAGATCTGAAGACTGCAAATGGTGTCCTCCGTCCTACATTTCAGTCTACATGCAAGGCATTAGGTTTGCTGGAAGATGACAAACACTGGGACACTACCTTGGAGGAAGCTGCCTTGTGTGATTCCCCTTTCAAGCTGCGGGAGCTCTTTACAGTGATGTTGGCATTCTGTCAACTTTCCGAACCTCTGAGTCTTTGGGAAAAGTACAAAGACAGCCTTTCAGAAGACATTACGCGGCAGGTGGAGAGAGAGTTGCAAGGCAGTGCGCAGCAGGTGATGGACGAGGTGTACAACAGATGCCTGGTGCTGATTGAGGACGCAGTATTGGCTTTGGGAGGACAGGGGTTGCACCAGTACGGCCTGCCTCAGCCAAAAAGGTCAGGAAGAGTCTTGGGGAACCGAGACTATCTGAGGGAGACCAACTACGACATAAACGCCTTGGCACAAGTGGTGTCGAATAACGAGAGTTTATGGACAGATGAGCAGCTCGCTGTCTATCGGCAGATCCTTAGCAGCGTTGAGTCAGGTGCTGGTCAGGTCTTTTTCCTGGATGCTCCTGGTGGTACTGGGAAAACCTTTCTTATCAACTTACTCCTGGCGAAGGTAAGGAGTGATCGTGGCATCGCCTTGGCTGTCGCATCCTCTGGCATCGCTGCTACGCTGTTGGATGGAGGCAAAACCGCTCACGCTGCTTTCAAACTGCCCCTCAATCTCATCCATGCAGAAACACCCCTGTGCAACATCTCAAAACAAAGCAACATGGCCCAAGTGCTGCGGGACTGTAAGCTGATTGTTTGGGATGAGAGCACCATGGCACATAAGGGGGGTTTTGAGGCACTGAGCACAACTCTCAAAGACATTAGGGGCAACGATGGAGTGATGGGGGGAGTCACCGTGCTGCTGGCTGGAGACTTCCGACAGACTCTGCCAGTAGTGCCAAGGGGAACTCGAGCTGACGAGGTTAAGGCGTGTGTCAAGGCATCACATCTATGGCCCCTTATCTGGAAACTCTCTCTCAGAAAGAACATGAGGGTATACTTGAGAGGCGATGTCTCCGCTGGGCAATTCTCCGAACTCCTACTCAAAATAGGGGACGGAAAGTATCCCGAGTCTGAGGGAAAGGTAATTATCCCTGCAGGCCTAGGCTCAGTAGTGACAACCCTAGCAGACCTCATTGTCAAGATATACCCTGATATCGACGATATCAAGGAGAAATGTATGGACTGGCTTTGCGAGCATGCCATTCTGACCCCTAAGAACGACAAAGCTGGCGTCATTAATGACATTCTACTTAACTCATTCGACGGGGTAGAAATGGAGTACAGGTCTGTGGACTCGGTGGTACAAACGGATGACGCGGTCCACTACCCCGTGGAGTTCCTCAACACCCTGAACCCTCCTGGCTTACCAGCCCACAAACTTCTCCTCAAAGTGGCTCCAGTGATGTTGCTGCGAAACCTTAATCCGCCCAAACTCTGCAATGGCACCAGGCTGCGAGTAAAGGCCCTACACAGGAATGTCATCGAGGCCACAGTGTTCACCGGCTGTGCTCGGGGGGAGTCGGTGTTTATACCACGCATACCACTCATACCATCAGAGTACCCTTTCGAGTTCAAGAGGCTGCAGTTCCCCCTCAAGGTCTGTTTTGCTATGACCATCAACAAGTCCCAGGGGCAGTCGCTGAACGTAGCAGGGATTGACCTAAGTGAGGACTGTTTCTCACATGGGCAGTTCTACGTGGCCTGCTCCAGGGTGAGCTCACCCAGCAGCCTGGTGATCCTAGCACCTGAGGGGAGAACCACCAATGTGGTTTACAAAGAGGTCCTTAAGTAGAAAAAAAGGTTATAGATATTTTTTGCGTTATTTTTTTTACTACGATCATCTCTTTTGTTATTTCTTTACCAAATGTTATATTTCGAATTTCACTTCATCGTTTTTTTCTACATCAACATGCTTTGCTTTATTCAAATTTATATATACTTTTTATTAGTTTTCATTTACTTTTGCAAACACCTTTCCGTAACACTGTGCTATTATATCACAAAACCATAAATAACTTTAAACATCTACTATATGATCTCAAAGAATAGGCGCGCAATACAATTGAAGTTTATTGGAGTCAAAATGGATTTAAAGTAATTAAATACCGTAGCAAAGTACATAATTTAGCAAAATTTGTGTTTTTACACGTTTGCAAAAGACAATTCGTTTGTCTTAAACAGTAAAAAATATAATGTTTGTAAGAGAGACAGCAACATGTCTGTAAAAGACACCATGTTTGTGAGAGACACCATGTCTGTGAGAGACACCATGTCTGTAAGAGATTCTGTGTCTGTAAGAGACACCATGTCTGTAAAAGTTTCTGTATCTGTAAGAGACATCATGTCTGTAGGAGACACCATGTCTGTGAGAGACACCATGTCTGTGAGAGACACCATGTCTGTAAGAGACACCACGTCTGTAAGAGACACCATGTCTGTGAGAGACACCATGTCTGTGAGAGACACTATGTCTGTAAGAGATTCTGTGTCTGTAAAAGACACCATGTCTGTAAGAGATTCTGTGTCTGTAAGAGACTACCCGCCGCACGCGGGGCAATGCCGTAGCTGGGGTAATTACAAATGGGTTTTGCCTATTGTTTAAAATTATAATTCATGAAACCATAACTTTTAAGAATTACAGGGTTTTTGCCTGACATGGGGTAGTTGTGCTAAGTTTAAATTGTTTATTGCAATCAAAGGAAAGTTTATTGGAGTCATAATGTATTTAAAGTAATTAAATATTGGAGCAAAGCACGAGTATTAAGCTATTTTTCTTTATAGTGGAATAGGCCTACTGGAAAAACCACTAAAAAAAAAAAAACGCATCCACAATAGTACCTCAAGGGTGATGCGGAAATCTATTGGCGTTAAATGTAAATATACGCTATTACCTATTTGCGTGTCTTATTACATAACTAGCCTAATACCCGTGCTTTCCGTACGGTATTTAATTATCGATTTTGACTCCAATAAACTTTCGTTTCATTGTAATGAACAATATTATCTCATGACATAATAAAAATGAATTAAAATTATGTTAGTGTTTGTTCGTACTTTTGCTCCAATTCTATTGCTTCAGATTTAAATTTCTTCATCGTATTGTTCATTTCCTCTGTTGTCTATGTACTAACTCATGTCTACAATGGGGCGAGAAGTCCTCCGGGGCGAAGCCCGGGTAACCAGCTAGTTATATAATATTAAAAGAAAGCAATTTAAATAAATATACGCAAGAAAATACTAAATTTATATGCGATTAAAATTTCCCTTTGTATTTTATAACAGCGAATGCACCAAGCGATGTGCAACTTTTTGTAAAAACGCCTAGATACATAGAAAACCGTAGACAACGTCACATCCTATCGAATGTAACATTTTGGATAACACTAACCGAACCTCAAACATGGTTATATTCCACTCCAAAATTATCAGAAATAAGAATTCAACGTAACTAATACCATAGAAAAAAGCATAATTATAAACAAGAAATTAGAGTCCGAAAGAGAAATAAACTTAGAACCGATAATCGGAGACCCGTCGGAATTAATAAAATTAAGTTTAAATCTAGATGAAATAAAATAAGAAGTGGAAAATAACCAACCGAGTATTTTTGCAAACAAGAACATTGTATATCCCGTAGGTTCTGCGACCATAACTGTAATCATAGTCGGCACTATAATTGTAATCATTTACATAATAAAAAAAAGAAGAAACCATTAAAGATTTAAAGAGTGAAACCATAGCGTACAGATTAGAAATAAGAAAGTTTAGACTGTAACCTCTCAGGAAAAAGAAATACACGAAGAAATAATAACGAAAAACTTCGTAGCCCTCAGTTTTTCTTTTTCCGCGGGGGAAGGGATTTTGTGAGCGCACAATGCTATAATTATTAATTATATAACTTATAAGTAATCCGACCCTAGCAACTGAACTCGAATACGAAATCTGCCGAAAAACCTGACGATTGCATCGGACGACGATCATCCGATGCAAACCGACACCGGAACCCAGAGCGTTCAACTCCAGGTTGACCGAAAGCGCTGATGCGAAGGTCAGCGCAGAGCGCTGACGACGAGAAGTCAACGCTAACTCGGGAGCCCCCGAGTTAGCAACAGAACATCGGTCCGATATTATAAATACCGCCGATTCGGAAGATCGAGCGGGCAGTCAGTCGTAAGATTTTGAAACATACGTGCGGTCACCTTTACTAATTGTTAAACTTAGAATAATCTCGGGAATTGTGCAAAGAAATCAAGACCGTTATCCATTGTCAATCATTTTAATTAAAGATGTTTCAGAAGAAATATCGAAGTGACATTTATTGAAACACTCCGCCGTGTGCAACTTTCTCCAACCCGGAATTCCCGAATCCTGTGCCGGCCCTGAGAACCAACTCCCGGTTACGGCACAACATATCCTTCTTTCAGGATGTCATGACATACTGAATATTATATGTATACACATATATTGTATATAAACATAATTCTGTCTTCGTTTCGTGACAAATGTTTATACGCTATATAGGGTCTCTTTACACAGGACGCAATATATAGCGACTATTGAATAAAGAGAATATGAAATGGGCCCCTCCAACGCCCATTTCCGTGAAACGCAACCAACATATTTTTGCCGTTTCTCCGTTAGTGTAATGAGTAGTGTCAGAATAAATGTTTCTGATTTTTATTACAATCAGTATCATCTAAAGGCTTCTGACATTTATTTTATCACTAGCGTCAGACGCTTCTGACATTTATATTTTGTCAGTACCGTCAGACGCTTTTGATTTTACTAAGCCATGCAGTCCACAAAGAATATCTTTGCTAAGATAGCTTTTGAGTATCACAACAGTATTATAATAATATCAGCTCTTTTTTTAATAAAAAGCTTGAATTTATTTCTTGGGAAAAGGCAGCAGTTTATTGCTTTCTATAATTTTACAAAAATGTTCTCTCATACTTTTTACATCATTGGAGTATTTTTCCTCGCAAGGATTACCTCCTAAAACTATAGTCGTGGCGAAAGCTGCAGAATAAATTCCACAACTCGGTCCATCAGGTTGTCTTTAAACATTTTTAAAAAAAATGTCATTCAAGCTTACACTGGGATAACGATGATGTATGTAATATTTCTCTTCAGCCGCCAATTTATCGTATGTACAACCAGGTATACTATCGTACACACGAAGTTTGGTACCATCAAAGAAAATACATCTCCAGTGATCCGTACGATTCCCTCCAATTACACTAGTTTACAAAATAAAAAAAATTTTCTGTACATTCAATGTCACTATTTTTTTCCTATGTATTTTGGCCCGCTAAACTCGGAAATCACATAGAACAATTTTTTTATGGATTGGTTTTTTTTGTTTTTTGATTTTTTGTACCTTCACTCAATTGCTTATAACTCCGGTATTTATCCATAGATTTTCTTCCTCAATAGCTTGTTTTCTTCGTAAAAGTACGACCTATACGTAAACAATAAGAAACTGGACATAATTTGACGTTTGCTATTTTTGCATGGCGATAGAGTGAATTTTATATTTTTATTTATAAATTATAAAAATAGAAAATTCACTCTATTACCATGCAAAAATAGAAAACGTCAAATTATGTCCAGTTTCTTATTGTTTACGTATAGGTCGTACTTTTACGAAGAAAACAAGCTATTGAGGAAGAAAATCTATGGATAAATACCGGAGTTATGAGCAATTGAGTGAAGGTACAAAAAATCAAAAAAACAAAAAACCCAATCCATAAAAAAAATTTTCTATGTGATTTTCGAGTTTAGCGGGCCAAAATACATAGGAAAAAAATAGTGGCATTGAATGTACATTTTGGCTGTAAACTAGCGTTATTTGTAAGCTTTTATCGCTTTGACTAGCTTCAATCATGTCGAAATAGGCTATATATAGCACATTTTGCGTTTCAAAATGACTTGTTTGTCGTACAACGCGTAAAAATTCTGCTAACGTTGCATCGTCCAAATAACTATTTATAGGCAATACATTTTTTTTAACATCAGAAATGTCAAAAATATACTCATCTAGGTATTTCTTCCGACTTGCCAATTGTTTATCAGTTATATTTTGCTTTTCGCTGGTATAACTAATAATTACGCAATCATCATCCTGCTCCTTTTTTGGAACAACCGGAGCAGCAATAAATGATGTTTCTGTGGGTAAAATGTCTCGTTTAAATTTCTTTTCTTTTATAACATTTTCGTTTTGTTTTTCATTTCGCCGCTGACTTTGCGCTCAAATATTTATTTTCTTATTTACTTTTTCTTTTGCTTCTACAATATATCTTGGATCTCTGATTGGCATATGCTTATTATGTCGACTGTCCCAGATTTCTGGAAGTATGCATTCTCATAGAAGCGTGTTAATAAAGGTAGCATTTTATTTTCCCACAACATATTGTCTACATCAATGCGCAATATTTTCATGCTTTGTGGAGTCCAAATAGCGAATATACAATATTCTCGTCATGCTATATTTAATTGTTCTTGAATTTGGTAATACTACCGGTGATTCCTATTAATCTTTTGCGGATTTTTTCTATTGAAGATGCTTTTTAAAGCAGGCAATGTCTGTATGGCTTTTTCCGCCGTTAGATTTTCAGCACACAGGGGACATTTTATTTCGACCAGATCATTTTCGTCGATAACTCCGTCTGGAGAAGCACCCAAGCACGGATTATCAATATCAATAAATAATCCGCATGGTTTTATTTCTTTGTTTAATTTGATAGTTAATTCATCCCTCGCTACTTTTTCATTGACGCGACCATATTTCACGGCTGCGGAATCAATGAATGAAGGATACAAAATGGCTTTTACTGTCGCTGCGCAAGACGTTGTCGGTCTTATGCGACACACAGTTCCAAAATGAGACGCTGTCAACATTTGTCGTCTCAACGATAACCATAATTCGGAATCACTTTGCTTTCTCGTTTCAATTTCAATTTGCTGCCAGTTAATTGCATTTTCGGATAACTTTTCAAAATGCTTGTGTCGGAGTTTAATAAATATCTCTGACGGAAGATCCGGCTTTTGCGATTTGGGACCCTAATAACAATCCGTTCCTGGCTCTTGTTTGGGCTGTCTTTGTCTTCCCTGTGCTTCTCGAAATTCTCTAGTTCTTGCAACTTTGATTTGTCGGCAATGTTCCAAATTTTCAACAATAGGTGGCACAATTTTACACATGCTTTCATGAAATTGTGTAAGGACTTGTTGCGTATTGTATTGCACAACTGCTCCTGCAACTCTAGTGTTGTAAGAGCCTCGTTTACCAAAATTAATTCGCTTTCCACCAATTTCTTTGCAAATTATCGAATTGAACGATTCTGCAGGATTATTGGTATAATTTAGCAACAAGCTGGACGCATTAGTGCTTATATACGTAATAGAACTTTCTATTTTTTGATACAGACTAAATGATTTTAGAGATGGAACATAATTTTTTTCCATTTTATCACCATTCTCTTTACATTGGCGACCGCGTGTTTCGCATCGTTTATGTTCGCCAGAAATGTGGCTAGGAATATTCAATATATCTTCCAGTAATTCCACAACCTTTATATGTTGAGATGTCTGTTCTTTTCTTCGTAGCTCGGCAGCTTTTTCTATTTCTTTTCTGATATTTAAAATGTTGCTTTTCACAACATTTCGCGATTACACGAAGCCACGCTGTATTTGCGTTTTTGGCTGAACTGTTTCAGCTACAGCTTTCAATTTCTTGCATAAATTGCGAAGCAAATGATTTGTGCATTCTATTTTTTCAACTGTCACCCTTTGCTCACTGTATGGATTGTTATCTCGAATAGCCTGAAAAACGCTACTGTCACCATCGGCAATAACCGTTTTAAATATGAGCCCATGCATATCAAGGCTACAATTAAAACCTTCTGCGATGGCATCGCTCTCCATTCTTGTGGAGCTTGCGTCGCGATCAAAATTTTTATAACATTTGTGCTCTTTTGCTTTGACACCTTTTCGCTCCGCCATATCGTACATTGAGAAAAATTTATTGCAGATACCAGTGAAGAGAACCTTTTTCGTATGGTAACCAATTATGACTCCAACGCCGGACAGAGAGTTATAAGCGCTACCATATGATCTCTTCATCCGACTACCATCCACTACGACGGTTATATACGGAATACCGTTTATAACATCGTTCCTCTGCAGAGCGAGTTGCTTTTCAACTTCACCAGCCATTGTCATATTTTCTATGGCTGTTTTGGTGAAATCTTCGACTACATTTTCTCTATATTTAATATAAGTCGGCTCAGACATGCAATGAACATTCATGGCTGCACACAACTCTTCGAGCTGGATTACAATTCCCATTGTAACAGTTCCTGCTACAGCAGCTGTATTAATATCCAGAACTTCTGCTTGTGTAGGTTCTGACCAGATGTTGGCTTCATAATTGCACATTTGGCACTTGAAGAACATCTGCGTCATAAACCCTTGGCGTTGAAAATTTATGAGTTTCCAATCTTTAAATAGGCACTCTATACCTCGCACATGATTGTCGAATGTTCTATGGATTTCATTCCACAGAAATGTTAGATCGACAATGCGACGGCCTTCAATGATGCATTCTTGGATACAATTTACATCCAATCGGCCTGTATTGTCGATAACGAGAGTATTGACATCTTCGCAATGTTCGACATCGCTATACGTACCTTTTTTTGGCGTTACATCGAGGCACGTTTCTTCGATACGGAACGTTGAATCCGTACTCTTCTTGCTACTTGCCTCTTCGCCTAGCCTCTTTAACCGTCGCCTGCAAACAATAAAAATTTTATTATACACATCAAAACAAAAGTATTTCAAATTATTTGCGCAATTATATCTCAAATTTAAACGAGACTTTTTGTCTTATTGCCGATATAGCAACACTGGGACGCCGCGATTGGATGGAGGTGTTAGCGTGTGTGTGTGGGCTAGTTTGACATGGTTGGGCGCCCTTCCACATTGTTTCGTCAATAGCAATTGCGATGACTGAACAGCCGGTACCTAGTGTAATTGCACAACGCGTTATAATAAAGTTTTTAACGGGGGAAAATGTTAAAGCAACCGATATTCTGTCCAGACTACGTCGACAGTTCGGTGGAGACACGTTACCGAAAAGCCAGGTGTTCAAATGGCATTAGATTTTCGCTACGGGACGAAGCAAGTTTGAAAATGTAACACATGTGCATTGTGCGCCGCGCTCGCACCAGCAACACCGAGACGAACGCTGCTCGAATTTGCGTCGGCGGGTGACCAATTGACGAAATATGCGCCGAAGTGGGTGTTAGTCATGGAAGTGCCCAGTCAATTTTTCCCCGTTAAAAACTTTATTATAACGCGTTGTGCAATGACACTAGGTACCGGCTGTTCAGTCATCGCGATTGTTATTGACGAAACGATGTGGAAGGGCGCCCAACAATGTCAAACTAGCCTACACACACACGCTAACACCTCTATCCAATCGCGGCGTCCCAGTGTTGCTATATCGGCAATAAGACAAAAAGTCTCGTTTAAATTTGACTCGCCTTCGTACATAAAAAATAATTGTATTTCAGATTATTTTCGTATTTATTACAAACACAATCCTTTGTTTCTTTTTTGTTATTGCTTTCACTGCAAATATACGTAAACATGTTTTATTACAAATTACAATCAGTTATTATACATCAAAGTAGACGCTTCTGGTATTTTACCAGTACCGTCGGAAAAGACGCTTCTGATTGTTATTGCAATCAGTTCCGTCAAAGTGGACGCTTCTGGTCTTTTACCAGTACCGTCCGAGGAGACGCTTTGGAAATTTATTCCACTATCATCGTCATCAGAACATACACTTGGAATTTTTCGCGAACACAAACTACCGTAGTCATGTATATGTATATATACATATATATATATACATATATATATATATATATATAAGAAACATAGAAACAAAGGATTTTTGTATTTTTCTTTTCGAAACAAATCTTTACAGTTACTCATTTGCGTTTATGTATACAATTAAATATAATATAAAACATTTACAATATTATTTTTTATTTATTCATTTATAACTAAAAATAATTTCATCATTTTTTAATTATTTTTTTCTTGTAATTATACAGGGTGTCCTATTTTAAGTTTTGCACTGCAATATTTCGAAAACCGATGATTTTATTAAAAAATGTTTCAGTCAAAAGTTGTAGGGTTTCAAGGGGGACGTAAGATGGTGGCAACGATTTGATCTTGGATAGTTGTTTGAAGGCCACGCAAGGTCAACTGCAGTTTCAAATAAAACCCCCTATTTTTCGTTGCATATTCTTATTGCTTACTTGGAGAGCTTTTCAAAACACTACAAACAAACTCTTTTTGGTTGCGTACTTTTCGAAATCTCAAGTTAAAATTCTTTTGTGATTGATGTCTTATCATAAGGTATCATTTTGCATACAATTTAGTTCCAATATCGCGGGACCAAAAAGGGGCGAAAAAACAACTGATTTTGGGGTCACTCTTTGCTTGTTTTTGTAAATCTCATACTGTGACATTCGACGAACTCCTTTTATACAATAAACAAAGTTTTTCGAAATGTACATTTTATTTTATATTTTATAACATTAATTAAAAATTTTGTACATGCTTTATTATGACATTACAAAGCAAGACGTTTATTGTCCTGTTTTTATAATACATGACTTGTAAAAATCGTGCATTACTTTTTTCGTCTTTTTTATTGAACGGATTTATAATACATAGGTCAATTTTAAACAGTTCCTCACAATAAGTCAAAAAGTATACAAGATTTACAAAGAAAAGGACATTATTAGAATACACATCTCATTGCGTACTTACACAGCACCACGAAAAAGATATTTTTGTATATATTTGCGTTATTTCTTATTTAGTTTTATATGTAATAAAATTTTCTGGGAACAGAAATATACATAGATATCACTGTTACTTTATAACGAATTCGGTAGATGTGCATTGATTATGTGCTGGTGTCGTATTTTGGTATAGCACTAAAGGTGATTGGGTTTTACCTCTTTGGATGTAACCAATCATTTCCAGTGCTATACCAGTGGAACACCAGTGCACAATAGAGTTCTCCGATTTCGCTATTATATATTTTAGACATTTCTATTTTAGAAGCGTGTTTCAGAAATTTTACAAAGAATATTTCAAATCACGTGAAAACTTACAATATCAAACAACATACATGTATGACCAAGCAAACAATATATAACATGTAACATACTAGTTTATTGTAATTTTTCATTCAACTATTGTTATATGTAAAATACGTGTATTACTGCAATTGTTGTGTGTGGAATTCCAACGTATGTTACGTGTCATGTAGTGTTTGCTGAGAAATAAAAATGTCAAAATACTAAGAAACGTTCACGTAAGAAATTTGTAAACTCAAAATTTTTTCGTATAGAGAAAGAACGCTTCTAAACGAAATGATTATAAGAAAAACTGTCTGTTGTCTCTGTCCGTCTGTGTATTTGTCTGTATAAATGTTATATGACAAATATACTAACCTTTGTACCCAACCTTTCTTCTGAGAGGGCCTGGGGACTGAGAGAGGCTTTTTTCCGTGTATACCCATAATAATTACAAAAATTACTATTACGTACTACTTCGAGTATTATAAAATACTGCAATGACATACGTAATTCACACCACACAATCACTAAAGTAACTCACAGCGATAGTGCGTTCGTTACTACGGATCTCTAAACGATCAGATGATCTCCTATAATGTCTTTTATTTTCGCGTCGCGACTCGCAACCCACTATCCTTCTTACTGTACTGTCTCACTTCTTTTACATATTGTTTCCTACTAGCTCATGTGTGTATATGTGAAAGGGTCTTGCATACACACATCTCTAAAATTTATATTGCAGTATTTAGTGTGCAATATTCCTTTGTACTTATTTGCAACAAGTTTCGCGTTGTTATTATAATGTAGACCTCGAATCAGAAATGTTATATTTTATTTTAAATTTGATTGACTATTTATTTCGATCAACTCTTACATGTACAGTATTTTCATAATAAATTACTTTTATTCCTATCGGAGTATTTATGATAATTTCGGTGAATAATGTTTTTCTATGCTAAATGTTTGGAGCGATCGAAACTGAATGACAGCATATTCAATAACAGCAAAAATAGTAATAAAGTTGTAGGATCGATCAAAACTTATTTTTTATTTTTGTTATACTTTTTTTTTAACTATAATACATATATACATATATGTATGTACTACATACAAATAAGTTTCTGTCTATAATATTTATTATCAAATCACTTACAAAAAAGTAAATATGTTTTGTACAAGTCTAATTATTTTTTTCTTTTCGTATTTTTTTATGCGAATATATATTCTTTTTAATTTATGTACATATATTTGCATATATACTGCATGTTCCGCAGAATATATAGTGCGTGTATGTGCACCACTTCTCACGTCCGGGAATGCCAACGCGCTGCTATGAGTAGTGGTAATTGGTTGCACGCGTCCCGATATGCGCGGTCGATGAGTGCGATTGGCGAATTGCGTGTTACAGCAGCCGAAAATATGTTAGTGATGTTATATTATAAATTTTTACTGGATATTATGGAATAATTACGGCATAGCGGTAACCGTTAGTTACTATCATTCAATAAATATCAATTGAATGAATTATGAGCTGCCTTACATTTTATATATCGTTGCACGGAACTTCAAGTGTATGTTATATGCATATGATACATGTGCAAAATATTTATTTGTATTTGGGAAAAAAATGATAATTTCAAGTTTATTTCTATTTAGTAAAAAATGAATACAGCTATCTGTTACAAAATATAACAAGTTGGGGAAAAAAATTGTACAGCGCAAGTTTTTGTCTTGCGTCTCCGCTATTTCTATTCTTGCTGTCAGTGCCATAGTGCACTGATGTATAACATATATCTTTTTTTATTTTTATACACTATCGATTGCCCGTCAAGCATAACAAGATATAATAACAAGGCACAAACAAAACATACGGATAAATATATTTTTTCTTATACTCCACACACGTTAGATGTTAGTATAAAATATTGAAATTATGCATGGTAAGTTTTCTTTATTTGTTATATTTTTTTTTAAATTTACATAACAAATACAAAAAACTTATGCATAATACTTCAATACCCTTCAATATTTAAATGTATACTAACAATACAAATTTATCATCCAACATGTGGAGTATAAAAAAATACATTTATCCGTATGTTTCGTGCCCCTTGTTATTATATTTTGTAATGCTTGATGGGCGATTATAGTGTACAATTAAAGAAAGATGTTATATATCTGTGCACTGAGGCACTGAGAGCAAGATTAAGAATAGGGAAGACGCAGGATCGAAACTTGCGCTGTGCAACTTTTTGTTTTATAATTTTGTTATATTTCGTAACTGATGTAGAGAGCTATGTAGATTTACTAAGAACAAATAAATATTTCGCATATGTATCATATGCATGGCATATAATATATACACTGAGAAAAAATATTGTTGTTTCAATTAAATATGACATTACGGGGTGGCAAACATATAAATAGTTCGTTCAAGTGTATTTATTATTAATTTCATAACAGATTATTAAAATCAATAGAGTTACTGATATAAAATAATTGATATAAAATAGCAAATAGAATTGAACAAACTGTTTATGTGTTTGCCACCCCGTAATGTTATATTTAATTGATTTTTTTCTCAGTGTACGTAGTATTTATATGTATTTCAATATATCTTTGCATTAAAAAATACGAGTTGAATATAACAATTGTATTTATAAGAAAAATGTGTTTACTTTTTTTAATTAATTTATAAATTTTTGAAACACATAACGTTCTGAATAACAAAAGTATATATGTATATTACATATATTATGTAAATAATATATTATATATTATATAAAAGTATATATATATATAATATATATTATATATACTTATATAAATATTGTATAGGAATGCAATACGAACAAGCAGCCGCAACGCGTGAGTTACAGCGAAAAGCAGGGAATGATATTCTGTTTCCCGCTGACCGCTGGATGACGTAAGAGTATTCACACACACAGACACGTTTGATCTATCCGTGTGACGGAACGCACACAGAGACGCTCGGTCTATTCGTGTGACCATACGCGCTCAGCCCAAGCCTGGCCTGGCGGCTTAGGAGCCTTTACGCACACAGAGACCCTCGATCTATCCGTGTGATGGAACGCATACAGAGACCGATCGGTCTATCCGTGTGATGATACGCGCTCAGCCCAAGCCTGGCCTGGCGGCTTACAAGGAGACCCTCCAACGTCATACGAATCGATTTTGACGAAACTTGGCAGAGCGATTGGGCTTCATGTTAGGTGATACGGGGCAAACGGATAAGACGCACTACTCAAGCGTTTTTTAGTTTACAGACATTTTCAAAATTCGAGCGTGTCAAGCAATTTCAATAGATTATTATACACTTTTGACTGAAAATGGTGTCCCATCTTCAAGAAGGATTCTTTAAGAAGATTACTGGATTTTATGGATATGACAACACTGTGCTACTAAAGACGTGGATTATAACGAATATCATGATACGCACAGCGCTCCATCAACTTACGTTCTTACTTAGATGCAGAGGACATGACATTCTACCGCCTCACATACATGACCTGCGTTTTAACATCACGTTTCGCAGTAATTGCGTAAATCATAAATTTTATAATTTTATGAAACGATACAAACGAACATTACCTAATCTTGAAATAAGTGACATTAATTCTAATTTAAAGTTCTTACGCACTAAACTTAAAAGGGTAGAGGATCGTCTATTTTCTAACTTACCAGAGGCTTTACTTTTTGACTTTTTTAGATCCAATTATGTTAGATTCCTTAATCATGACCGGAAAACTAAGGCTAAATTAATCAATAAATTCAACCGCGTATTAATTAAAAATAATCCAGTCTGGGGCTCTTTTCTTAATAACGACCGAAGTAAATGGATTGTCAATGTTAGCAAAAAACCGATCCCGAGCTCTGTATTAAATATTCTTAGTCTGGGGAATAAGTTCGGGCTACCGATTAACCATAACAATAAAAACGACCGTTTAGACTCAGTCTTACAAGTGATTAAAAATTTTGAACTCAAAAGCTATAAGTTGTCTCCTAGTACTGCGAATGAAACCCGCAGCGCTATCTCGAATGCGTTACATAATTTTTTATCTAACAGTAAACACACGGATTATATTAGTAGATACATCGCTAGTGAGTTTGATAAATGTAGAAAGTTTTTGCGCAATAATAAGGACATTTTTGTGACTAAGGCTGATAAAAGTCAAGTTACGGTGGTTATGGATAAAAATGCATACATTAATCAAATGAATGAGTTGCTGAATGATCAAACTACTTATAAAAAACTGAAAAAAAACCCTATCAAACGTATAACCACTAAACTTAATGATTTAATCAAATCGTGGCTCAACCTTGGAATTATCGAGGACCACATATGTATCAAGAGACACGGTAGTGTCTCGCGCCAAGTACGCGCGGAGCGAGACAGCCGTGGCTCTATATACGCGACGCGACGAGTTGCGAGTACCCGAGATTTTTAGATCTCGATAACTAGTGAACGGATCAAGTTCTAACTAGGCTTATCGTAAAGCTTGGACCAATTTTATATAATAAAAGTGTTTTTATTTTTTCGCTACGTGCCCTACGAGCGGAGATATTACGATGCATAGGATAAAGTGTGAAATTTTCAATTAAGAAACGTCATCGTCATCGTCCCAGACCGTAACTTTCACAGTCTCGCCACGCCGCGCGGCGGCACCACTGTCGTGTAACTTTCACCTTCTTGACGTTTGCGGCGCTATTTTAGAGCAACAAAGTGTCGCTAGCGGTGCACTTGGTGTACTGAGTGCAGTCGCACTGCCGGTGCACTTGGTGTACTGAGTGCAGTCGCACTGCGGGCGCCCCGCGGCCCGGCGGTGTATGACAGCGCGGAGCGAGATAACCTACGCGGCTGGATCGACTCGGGCTTTGCGCGATTCGGGAGTGTGTGTGTAGTGAAAAACGTTCAAGTCTGGCTCGCCGAGCCGGACTCGCGAGTTAAACTCGTACAAAAATAATGGGCCGCTTTAGACGTCCGCGTCGTCGAGAAATATTCCGTCCGTGTCGAGGTTATGATGCTTATCTGTAACGTCGGAAAATTGAGATAAACATATATTGTTTACGACAGCTTCTTTGCTTACGATCACGATCGCAGCGTTACGATGGATCCTAAGCTCATTACGACGACCGTAACGTTCGTCGTGACAGTTATCGTATGAATTATTAAGGTGCGTCTACATCTATCGTAACGCTGCGATCGTGGTCGTAAGCAAAGAAGCTTTCGTAAACAATATCGTGGGTGAGATGTTAAAGGACGGGCTCGGCGTCCGACGAGCCAAATTTCGGGACTATTCGGGAGTATGTGTGTGGTGAAAAACGTTTGAGTCCGGCTCGCGAATCAAACTCGTACATGTTATGGGCCGCTTTAGACGTCCGCGTCGTCGAGAAATATTCCGTCCGCGTCGTCGCGTCCGAACACTCCGAACGAAGTGCAGTGCTGGAGTGACAGAGTTCACGCCTTGCGGATGGCTGGTTCCTGGGATACACCCTGTGCGAGGGTCGCGAGGTTATATCTATGGTACGTATTGCTCTTTCTCGCGGTCACGCTCGCGTTCCCCGCTCGCGTTCTCTCTCTCTCTCTCTCTCTCTTTCTCTCTCTCTCTTTAATAATGACTATCGAATATAGCTGATAAAATTAAATCTAAATATTGTTTATATTATAACACAAAAATTATATCTGACAGTGACATCCTTAATTAAATGTGCAGTGTAGTTTGTATTATAAATTATTAATTGCCTTATTTTGTTAACAAACTTTACTATACATATATTATCTACTATGACATTCTGCCAATAGCATCGTACACGCCAAATTCTGTATCAAATCTGTTTTTCTTTCGACAAAATTTATTTATAGCAAACACTGCATAATGTGCTCTCGACAAATTTGACTTTGCATAATATATTCATATTTTGTGTCTTAATTGTTTTAATGATTTATAAATTTATACAAACTACACTGCACATTTAAGGGTGTCAAACTCTCAGATATAATTCTTGTAAGTTATAATACAAGAAATATTTACATTTGATTTTATCAGACATAAATGTCGATGTCGATAGACATTATGGCGTTTGATGTATCTATAACAAAAAGGGGTGATATCCGTAAAAAATTACCTTTTACAAAAATGTAAAAAAAAGACGCCAAGCACGCGTGGTGTACCTTGAAAAAATCGAAATAGTTATCTTTGTACCTCGAAAAATCCAAGTAATATCTTTACCTTAAAAAAACCAAAGTAATATATTTACCTTGAAAAAATCAAAGTAATATATTTACCTTGAAAAAATCGAAGTAGTTATCTTTGTACCTCGAAAATATCCAAGTAATATCTTTACCTTAAAAAAACCAAAGTAATATATTTACCTTGAAAAAATCAAAGTAATATATTTACCTTGAAAAAATCGAAGTAGTTATCTTTGTACCTCGAAAAAATCCAAGTAATATCTTTACCTTAAAAAAACCAAAGTAATATATTTACCTTGAAAAAATCGAAGTAATATATTTATTACAAGAAAAAGAAATGATATCTTTAAATTATGCTCCAATTAAATATCTACTATAATAAGTCTCTAATCTCTGTCTGTCTGTCTGTCCGCGAACTACTCATTCATTAGTGGACCAAATTTCAAAGAAGTGTACATGAAATAGGGGTAGAATTTCCCGGGGATGGCGACGATGGGGTTAGATTTTTGTTTTACCGATTTCCTTGATAGCGGCGCCAAAATTTTGCTGATTTTACGGGGATGTATATCGGGGATGTATATGAAATTACGGGGATGTATATGAAATAGGTGTAGAATTTCCCGGGGAGTGCCATAAATTGTATAATTTTTCGTTACCGATCTTATTGGAAGTTGGTTCCGAAATTTTTCCAATTTTTCCGGAAAGAATTGACCGAATCTCAATTTTGCTAAATTAAAAGAATTTTGGTACCGGTTTCAAGAAAATCGGTTTAAGAAAAATTAAACCCATCGACGCCATCCCCGAAAAATTAGAAAATTTTTGGCACCGGTTTCAAGAAAATAGGTCCATTAATAAATGAGTAGTTTTTGCGGTCAGAACCGATTTTCTTGAATCCGGTGCAAACATTTTTCTAATTCAATAAGATAATTATTCGCCAGTGATAAATTAATAAAATGTGAGTAATCGGCCTGACTGGCAGTAATTTTACGACGTTTTGACCCGTACTTTGGGTCCTTAGTTAATGTTATATTAAAAATTTATATTGCGAAAAAATATTACCCCAGCCAGGGTTTGAACCTGGAACCTCCCGTATACCGTGCGGGTGTCGTGCCAATTCGACCACTGAGGCTATGGTAATATTTCTTCGCAATAATACATATATTATATAAGATGGAACACCGATTTCTTCGGTCGACGGTGTGTATAACGTCTTTTCGATATGAATATTGAAAAAACCGTGAGCCAACTTGCTTTGTCGGTTTCACACAGTACTTTTTTCGGATCAATCGTTGAGACATCATTGAACCATCCTTCCGTTGGAACACCATTACTAGGCCAGGTGTATCAAATACAATAAGATAATTATTCGCCAGTGATAAATTAATAAAATGTGAGTAATCGGCCTGACTGGCAGTAATTTTACGACGTTTTGACCCGTACTTTGGGTCCTTAGTTAGTGTTATATTAAAAATTTATATTGCGAAAAAATATTACCCCAGCCAGGGTTTGAACCTGGAACCTCCCGTATACCGTGCGGGTGTCGTGCCAATTCGACCACTGAGGCTATGGTAATATTTCTTCGCAATAATACATATATTATATAAGATGGAACACCGATTTCTTCGGTCGACGGTGTGTATAACGTCTTTTCGATATGAATATTGAAAAAACCGTGAGCCAACTTGCTTTGTCGGTTTCACACAGTACTTTTTTCGGATCAATCGTTGAGACATCATTGAACCATCCTTCCGTTGGAACACCATTACTAGGCCAGGTGTATCAAATACGTCCTCAGGGGTCGTGGACGGTCTCCTTTAGGGGGCCGTCCCCGATACGGGTTTTGCGAACCCGAGGTATCCGAGCACAGCAGTACCGTAATCTTCGTCAGCCGCTAGGCTGGCGGAGACCGGGGGGCCCTTTTCAGGGCCCGCGAGGTGGGTGGCCTCTATAAAAGTCGCCCGGTCGGACGGTGACCGTGAGGGTGGAGGCTTCGGCCCGCCCAACCGTCCGGAGGGGGCGCCGGGGGGGGGCGGGTTCCCGTGAGGGATTCCTCCCCTTTTCGGCGCCCACGTCCTCAGGGGTCGTGGACGGTCTCCGTTAGGGGGCCGTCCCCGATACGGGTTTTGCGAACCCGAGGTATCCGAGCACAGCAGCACCGTAATCTCCGTCAGCCGCTAGGCTGGCGGAGACCGGGGGGCCCTTTTCAGGGCCCGCGAGGTGGGTGGCCTCTATAAAAGTCGCCCGGTCGGACGGTGACCGTGAGGGTGGAGGCTTCGGCCCGCCCAACCGTCCGGAGGGGGCGCCGGGGGGGCGGGTTCCCGGAGACCCCTACGGGGGGGGGATCCCCTCTTTCGGCGCCGATCGCGGCCGAGAGGGCCGGGGGAGGAGGCGGGCCGGGGGGGGCTTGGGCCGATCCACCCACGGGGGTTCGGCCACGGGTGCCCCTCCCGGTCCGTCGGGGGGGTCTGGCTTCGGGACCCTTTTGGGCCTCGAACCCGGGCCCCCCAAGCCGCGGGGGGGAGGGAATGGTGGCTTTGTGCCGAGCCCTGTCTCCCTCCCGCGGAGAGGCGGCGGGAACGTCGCGGGTCGGAGGGAGGTGGCGCCGGGGGGGCGGGTTCCCGGAGACCCCTACGGGGGGGGATCCCCTCTTTCGGCGCCGATCGCGGCCGAGAGGGCCGGGGGAGGAGGCGGGCCGGGGGGGCTTGGGCCGATCCACCCACGGGGGTTCGGCCACGGGTGCTCCTTCCGGTCCGTCGGGGGGGTCTGGCTTCGGGATCTCTTTTTTTTGGGGTCTCGGACCCGGGCCCCTTGAGCCGCGGGAGGGAGAGTATGGTGGCTTATGCCAAGCCCTGTCTCCCTTCCGCGGGCAGGCGGGCGGGGGCTGGGCCCCGGGCGGGGGCGGGATTCCGACAGGTTTCTCGCCCCCTCCGGGGGCTTGGCGCCCGCCTGCTTTGAGGAGGGGGGGGACGCCTCAGCGGGCGCTGACTCCTCCCCCCTTCTGGTCCGGGGGGGCGGGCGGGCGGTCGGGGCACACCGCTCGCTCGCCGGTCAGTGTTTTTGACAACCCCCGGAAAGGAGGGCGGCGGACGGGGGTGGTGACACCCGTCCGTCTGTCATTAGATTAGGAGGGATGCCTAAAAAGGCAAAGTGCGGGGGGGCCCACGGATGTGATCATTGCGTTTCCCGGGGCCCTCCCAATAAGCACAAGTAGGGTCACCCATGGGTGTTTTAGTCGGTAGGAATCCGACACTCCCCCGTCCTACCCCGAGGGCGGGGGGTCTTCCCCCTCACAACATCCGAGGGGGCCGCTGGGCCACATACCGGGCTTCGGCTCAGGGAACCCAGCGGTCGAAGATTTCACCCATGTAAAAAAAAAAAAAAAAAAAAAGGTGTATCAAATACAATAAGATAATTATTCGCCAGTGATAAATTAATAAAATGTGAGTAATCGGCCTGACTGGCAGTAATTTTACGACGTTTTGACCCGTACTTTGGGTCCTTAGTTAATGTTATATTAAAAATTTATATTGCGAAAAAATATTACCCCAGCCAGGGTTTGAACCTGGAACCTCCCGTATACCGTGCGGGTGTCGTGCCAATTCGACCACTGAGGCTATGGTAATATTTCTTCGCAATAATACATATATTATATAAGATGGAACACCGATTTCTTCGGTCGACGGTGTGTATAACGTCTTTTCGATATGAATATTGAAAAAACCGTGAGCCAACTTGCTTTGTCGGTTTCACACAGTACTTTTTTCGGATCAATCGCGAATAATTATCTTATTGTATTTGATACACCTGGCCTAGTAATGGTGTTCCAACGGAAGGATGGTTCAATGATGTCTCAACGATTGATCCGAAAAAAGTACTGTGTGAAACCGACAAAGCAAGTTGGCTCACGGTTTTTTCAATATTCATATCGAAAAGACGTTATACACACCGTCGACCGAAGAAATCGGTGTTCCATCTTATATAATATATGTATTATTGCGAAGAAATATTACCATAGCCTCAGTGGTCGAATTGGCACGACACCCGCACGGTATACGGGAGGTTCCAGGTTCAAACCCTGGCTGGGGTAATATTTTTTCGCAATATAAATTTTTAATATAACATTAACTAAGGACCCAAAGTACGGGTCAAAACGTCGTAAAATTATTGCCAGTCAGGCCGATTACTCACATTTTATTTTTCTAATTCTTCGGGGATGGCGACGATGGGTTAACTAGCTTTTAGGCCCGCGTGAAGCTATAATTGTTTAGTAAATTACTTTAAAAAATTTTAATTTAGAGTATTTTAATTAAATACCTCCAACACATCCTTAAAATCGTTATAACTTAGTAACCGTTTAGTGGACAGAAATATAAACCATTTATAACAATTTATAACAAGAAAGGAAAAAGATCTAATCAGTATATGAAGGGGTAAAGGGGGATAGGAAATGATTAACATTACTCATAGGTTAGTAATAGATGATGTAAAATATATTAAAAATTTAGAAAGATAAAAAAAATCATATATTGATCAGTTTTCGATTAAATGTGTAATATGTTGTGCCGGGACGGGGTTGGAGCCGGCACTGGGTTCGGGATCCGTCGCAGGATGCAGAATAACTCTCACTATTGCCCTTGTTTTACTTGTCGTTTAATAAACCGACTTTGATTTACAGAAATCACTTAATTCACTACCCTGACTTGCGGGTGTAACAATGTTTAAATTAGACGTTAGTCGGTACGCGTTTCGGTTTAGGACTGCCCGCCGATAGTCGAACTCGGCGGTCTTTATACTCTCCGGGACGACGTCCGGTTGCTATGCCCTGCGCTGGCCTTTGCGTCAGCGATTTTGGTCGTCCCAGAGTTCGATGCTCCTAATTTCGGTATCGACTTGCATCGGATGATCGATCGTCCGATGCAATCGTCAGGAGTTTCGGTGGAAGTCATATTCGGCTTCTGTCGCTAGGGTCGGATTACTTATATCGTTGTGCGCTCACGACAAATATATAATGTCGATTATCGAAGTTTGAAATTCAATTGTTTGGATATTAACTTTTTGAAGTTTTGAAAAATTAGTTTGTACTCTAATAAAAAGTAATTGGAAAATATTCCTTTGAAAGAATAAAGAAACATCAAAAGAAGAAATAGAATTAAAGGTGCAAAAGTGATAGAGAAAAGTGGATGAGAATCGAGTAAGAGAGAGAAGGAGAGGACAAAAACTAGAACGAAAGAGAATAAAAAGTGAGTTTAGGTTTGAGCGAATAAAGGTGCGGGTTAGAAAAAATGTAGACATTGAAATTAAGATATGTAATAATGACACATTGTGCGGAATTATTAAATGTTTAAAATTAAAGAAATAAATATTTTATTAATATAAAACAGAATACGCACGTGAGAGAAAGAATTGGAGCACAAAAAACATTTCTGGAAAAAGAAAAAGTGCTTCAAGCGGATGGATAATAAGAGACACGAGAACGCATAGAAATAATTATAAGAGAAATAACGTAAATTGGAACAAAAGATAAGAACTAGTAAGTTTAAACTATACAGTAAATATTTAAGGGCAAAGCAAAACGTCAAAGCTGAGAAATGTAGGTGTTTATTAATTAGGGGCGGAAAGTACAGGCAGACAGAAATATAAACGATTAAATAAGTAATGTAATAATAGGTGTATTGCTTGCACTTTTGATAATTAGAATCTTTGCTTTCTTTTATAACAAAAAAAGAAAAAGATCTTCAGTATCTGAATCAGTATATGAAGGGGAAAGGGGGATAGGATAATAATCAGTATATGAAGGGGAAAGGGGGATAGGATAATAAAGTGGGTAAGATGACGAAGTAGAAAATTAATTTAAGATAAAAATATATAGAAAGTGTACTAATGTTCAATTACTCATGGATGTATCGGAGGTACTATCCCTGTTAATAGTTAAACTTTCAATAAAAAATTACTAAAATGAAAACTTTGCATGTCAAACAATTCAAAATTTTTTATATGTTAGAAAGGATTACCGTTAATAATTAGGGTGTTTTTTGTCATTTAAATAATTAGTATTGTTTATATAATTAAAAAAATTTTTTAATCACTTGAAAATTTTACAGTTTTTTCAATTTAGAAACATCTTTCACAGCCCTTTCGAAATATATTTAAAATATCTCTAATATATCGTTAAAATCGTTATAACTCAGCAACCGTTTAGTGGATTTGTTTCAACTTTCTTTCCAGTACATCAAGAAGACTAAAAGAACAATCTCACAAATTTTTATCAACTTCGTACTATTTTGAAAGATCGGTCCAATACATCCTTAAAAATTTAATAAAAAAATTAATAATCTCACATAGTTGAAATTCAATTTGTTCAACAAAGTGGATATAAGAGAAATGTGTTTTGGATGTACCCAGAAGAAACATTAGGGAGTTTGTTCAAAAGAAGGCACAATAAAAATTAAAAATTTTCCAAATTAAAATAAAAAAATAAAATATAGTGAAAAACATAAACAATAACGTATTAAATAAAAAATTTTTTGCATAACATTTATTTATTTCCGAATAAATGGTAACATTTATAGGAATATCAGGCAACACAAAGAAAGCAATTGACAGAAAACGGTAAATAGGTCTATTTTGAAAAAATGCCTAGAAAGAGAAAAGGTGGAAATTTGAATAAAGTGAGTAGCGAGGGCTGGCGCAAACAAAAAATACGAAAAAATGAAAGTATGGAAGAAAGGATTGAGAGAATGGAAGATGATGCAAGGAGACATGCTCAGCAGAGGACCCAAGAAAATGATGAGGCAAGGACGGAACGACTAGAAGCAGATGCTCAGAGACATGTTCAGAAGAAGGGGCAATGAAAATGAAGAGGCAAGATCTCAACGACTTGAAGTTGATGCTAAGAGAAAGGCTCAAAAGAGGGAGGATGAAAATGAAGAGGAAAGGAGTCAACGACTGGAAATTGATGCACAAAGACATGCACAGAAAGATGATCGGAGAAGGCGCCAAGCCAAACAGTTGAATCATCAGGTGGCACTAATTGCTAAAGGCAATGAAATAAATGTGCCTGTTCACACACTTGGTCAGATGAAAGTCGAATGCCAATTTTGCAAATCGTTAAACTTTGCATGTGAAAAGCCACAAGATGGAAAATTCAGATATTGTTGCCAAAAGGGCAAGCTTAGGTTAAAGCCGATAAATTGTCCAGAATTTCTAAAAAAATTATATAAGGGAAATAATGCTCAATCTAAGAATTTTCAAGATAATATTCGTTCGTATAACAGCGCATTAGCAATGGCTTCAATGGGTGCTCCCGGAAATAGGAATCCATTGGATGTAGTAAACATTGCTCCTTATTGCTTGAAGATACATGGGCAATATCATCATTTGACCTCGACGGCAATGCGCCCAGGAGAAGGGCAAGCCCCTCGCTTTGCACAGCTTTACTTTATGGATACGAAAAAAGCTGTAAATCATAGAATGAATAACCAGACAAACAAAGGGTGTGGTCCAGCCTTGATGAGAGAATTATCATGCTTAATGGACCAATGCAATGAATTTGCCAAGACATTTAAAATGATGAGACAAGTTGAAAAAGATCTTAATCCTAAAGGTACTCAAGCCCCAAATTTGATGCTATCCTTTCGAAAAGATCCAAAACAAGATCAAAGAAGATACAATGCTCCAGGAGCAAATGAAATAGCCGTGGTCTTTCAAAATGTTGATGGTGAGCCTCCATTTGAGAGAGACATACAAATATATAACAAAAATTCGAACGATGTCCAACAAATTTCAATTCTGGATAAAAGGTGTGATCCAATGTGTTACCCTTTGTTATATCCATACGGTAACAATGGATGGCATTCAGAATTGAAATCTAATAATCCTCAATTTCAAGGATTTAAAGTATCTCAAATGAATTATTATGCATACTTGCTGGCTCCAAGAGCAGAATTTAGCCAATTTAAAAGGGCAGGAAAATTGAGGTGTCAGTTCATACTTGATGCCTATATGAAAACTGAAGCGAATAGGCTCAATTATATTAAATTAAATCAGCCCCAATTAAGAGCTGAACTTTATTCAGGATTAATGGATCACCTTGATAATCGAGCACAAAATATAGGAATAAAAGCTGGTGTACCTGTAATATTACCGTCCTCATTCATGGGCAGTCCCAGAAACATGCAGGAAAGGTACCAGGATGCAATGTCTTTGGTGAGAAAGTATGGTAAACCAGATATTTTTCTAACGATAACTTGCAATTCTCAATACCCTGAAATTAAAGAAAACCTAGATGGATGCCGAGTAGAATATCGACCAGATTTGGTCGCAAAAACATTCAACTTGGATGTCAAAGAGATTATGAAAGATCTTATTAAAAATGAAATTTTTGGTAAAATCATAGCCTATGCAGGTGTGATTGAGTTCCAAAAAAGAGGACTACCACATTTGCATTTACTTGCTATGTTAAGAGAGGAGGAAAAGCCTCGAGTACAAGAAGTCATTGATATGATGGTATGGGCTGAAATTCCTGATGAAGAAAGATATCCAGAACTTAATGCAAAAGTTCTAAAGCATATGATTCATGGTCCGTGTGGCGATCCGAACAAGAGATATCCTTGCACTGGGGAAGATGGAAAATGCTCAAAAGGCTTTCCCAAAGAGTTTCGAGACGAAACAAATGCAAATGTAAATGGATATCCCATGTATCAACGAAGAAATACAGGAAAAAAATATATTGTCAGAGGCAAAGAAATTGACAATCGATGGGTGGTGCCATATTCGCCATATTTAATTATGAAATATGATCGGCATACAAATTTGGAAATATGCTCAACAGTGAAGAGTGTAAAATACTTATACAAGTACATTCACAAAGGATTTGACTGTGCAGCAATTAAAGTGCAAGCACGAGATGGCACAAGGCTCATTAAAGTAGATGAGGTTAAATCATTCTTGGATGCAAGATATGTTAGTGCACCAGAGGCAATGTGGAGACTGAATGGATACGATCTGTTCATGAAGTCTCACACAGTAATAAGATTGGCAGTTCATTTGCCTAATCGACAAATGGTTTATTTCCGAGAGGGAAATAAAGAACAAGCAGCGCAAAGAGAGCTCACACGAGATACTACGCTAACTGCATGGTTCAAACTAAATCAATCTGATGAAAATGTGAAAGATTATCTTTACACAGAGATTCCTTTTTACTATGTTTTTGAAAAGAAAGAAACAAAATGGAAAAAAACGCCAAAAAGGTGTTGAAAAGATAATTACAAGGCTCTACACAGTGAGCATCAAAGACACTGAGAGATTTTATCTCCGTCTTCTTCTCCTACATGTGTCGGGGGCAAAACGGTTTGAAGATTTGAGAACTGTAAATGGAGTTCTTTATGAGACGTTCAAGGATGCGGCAATCGCAAAGAATTTGGTAGAATCTGATAATCTATGGGACAAAACGCTAGAGGAAGCAACAGGAACCCATATGCCTGCTCAACTTCGAGAGCTATTTGCCTACATTTGCATCTTTGGAACTCCAACAGATGTACCAACTCTTTGGAATAAATACAAAGAGGCTATGATAGAGGACTTTATACACAACAATGTTGTCAATCCGGAAAATATGGCTTTGCATTTTATAGAAGAAATTCTAAAGAATAATGGAAGCAGTTGTGAGAACTTCCAGATGCCTAAACCAAAACCAGTGAATATATACGTCACTGAGTATAATGTGGAAGAGGAAAGGAAACGTGGTGCATATTTATTATCGACATTAAATGAAGAGCAAAAGCACGTGTACGATTTAGTCATACAAGCAATTGAGAATGAGAATGAACCCCAGCGATTATTTTGTATTGACGGGTTTGCAGGAAGTGGGAAAACATACCTCTTCAATACATTATTGAGTGTAATCCGAGGAAGAAAAGAAGAGGTTGTACCATGTGCATCAACTGGCATTGCAGCCACACTTTTAAAGGGAGGAAGAACGTATCACTCCGTGTTTAAGCTTACAATTCCAATTGATGAAGAAACTAAATCTAATATTAGAGGAAACTCGCAAGCTGGAAGAGAACTGATCACTGCCAAACTCATCATATGGGATGAGGTAAGCATGACTGTTGGACAAGCCCTAACAGCAGTTGATAAACTCCTCAGGGATCTGATGAAGAATCCGAGACCTTTTGGAGGAAAAGTTATTTTATTTGCAGAAGATTTCAGACAAAATTTGCCTGTAGTACCTCATGCAAACAAATTAAAAATAATTGAGTCGACTGTCAAATACAATCCAATATGGAAAAATGTGACTCAAGTTAAACTCAAGCAAAATATGAGAACTGGAGAAGAAAGAGAATTTGCAAATTGGATGTTGCAACTGGGAGATGGTAAATTGTCCAATACAGATGGACTACATCCGGATACAATAGAAATCCCCGAGGATTTTTTATCGAAAGGATCAATAATCAATGAGATATTTGGAAATAAACTCTGTGACGTGACATTGTCGCGTCCACCGCCCAGACGGTAGCTCGGCCGAGGGGAAGGTCGGGGAGGGCGCCTCGACCGGAGTACAGGAGGGTCATTCGCGACTTAACTAATTTGCGAGCGAGCTTTGTAAATAGACAGGTGGTGCCGGAGCGGACGATCCACGGAGGACCAATGTAACGACGTATGTCGCAACGAGGGAGAGAAGGAAGCTTGGGGAACGCTGAACGGAATGGCTGGCCGACGGGCGAGTCACTTGGGCCTACCGCCGCGGAGACGCGCAGAATGCCTCGCACACTGCACCCCGGGCCGTACCGTCACACAAGGAAGGGCGCGACACCGCGACCGCGGCGCGGGCCAGCGACCCAGATGCCTCCCCGACGATATCCAGGACACCGAGCAGCATAGCCATGGCCTGGCCAGCCGGGCTAAAGCTGAGAAGGGCCCACACGTGATGGCAGCCGATTCAAAGGATCGCGGGCAGGCAGAAAGCACTAGAAGCGGCGCCGCGAACACGGCGGCGCGCGCGACGGATCGGCGGGACGGAACATCGCGAGCTTGGAGCGCATGCGCGGAGGCCCAACGTGTTCTCGCCGGGCCGGCCGCTCTTCACTGTCGTGCGAGCGCTGAGCGAGGAGCCATCTCCGGAAAACGACCCCGAGGCAACAGCGCAGAGACCAACGAGAGCAGCAAAACTTGTAAGATCTCCACTCCGGTACTACCGCGTTACCGTTGGCTCGATCTCGGCCAGGGCATTAGGCTATTATTAGTAACCATTACCGATTAGAATACTGTTTGCTGGTACCGACTTCCGTCGGAATTAACTTTGTGCTCGCGAGCCCGGCCGAGATCGTGCCCAGAAAGTATATTGTGAAGCCCTTCCCGGAAACTCTTGCGCGGCCAACAGTCATTTCGTGTTTCGTGCGTATAAGTTATGTTTACCGTATCGCGTTCATTGTGTCGAGACTATCATTGTCTCGCGTATATTGCGTCAATTACCGCTTAGTGTTTCTCTCGCGTCGAGATCGTAATAAGCGTACCGCGTTCAGTGTATCGAGACCACCGGTATTTCGCGTTTAGTGTGTTAAAGTCGCGATCATTGTCGTGTCTATTTGGGGGAAAATTCCACGGGCGAGCGGCGCGGTAACGCTCCCCGTGTGATATTGCGCCGCGCTCTCGCGCGCGTGCGAGTTTTTGTGCGTACCCGAAGGGAGTCCCGCGGATACATTGCGTCACCGGTGCATGCAAGTATTGTCGCGATCTCTCGCCGGGGGAAAGTAGTACGGGTGTGCTACATCGTCGTTGTCTGGGTATCATTTCGCGACTACCGATTAGTTTACCGTGTGCGTGTGTAGTAGAGACCATTTCGCGTATACCGATCCGTTTCCGTGTAAAGTGTCGTCCGTTACATTTACGTTGTATTAATGTCGTTTCGTGTCTGCCGGTTAATTGCCGCATCCACTGTCGTTTAGCGTACGCCGCGAGCGGGGCGGCCGAGTGTGTGTGTGGGAATCTAAGTGCGTGTGTGATAATTTGCGTGGCGGCAATTCGCGTACCGCGGGCATGCTTCTCGCGTAAGAGAACTTGTAGAGCATGAGACTCGCGTTTAACTCGTGTGAATGAGATGCGTGGCTGAGTCGTGTGTATGAGATTCGCGTCCCGCGAGTAGTACGGTATCTTCGCGATTGCGAGTAGGGTGACGTGCGTTCGAGGCGTTACTTCAAGCGGCGGTCGCCAGCGAGGCGGCCCGACTTCGCTTCATATTATTACCCTTCTGAAATATATGATTATTTATTATCTAATTTTGTGTTGATTGCGCTGCGCTCCCTCTCCTACTCTCCTCACAACAAACTACGTAACCGACGCCCTGAGCTTGCGTTCGGGCTGTAGATTTATATTTGCGTCGTATTGATGGAACGTGATGCGCGTAATCGCACCTGGCGCCCATACGGAATATTTAGCGGAAAGAATCTGTTACCATAGATACCTTGAAGAAATTCTGTCGCGGATACCTCGGAGCTACCGTCTATCATATTAGTGAATTTGCGGCAGCGCCCCTTCGGCTAGCGAGACCGAAGGAAAACGGGTCGCAACTCACCATGGAAAATGTGAGGGAGAATCCAGATCGAGCGATCCTTTGTCCTAGGAATGAGGACACGTTTAAAATAAATGATGAAATCCTTCAACTCATGGAAGGAGAAGAAAAAGAGTATTTCTCAATTGACTCAATTGTGAGTGATGATCCACAGGAGCAATTAAATTTTCCAATTGAGTTTTTAAACTCAGTGACACCCTCTGGGATGCCAGTTCATAGACTAAAAATAAAAGTTGGTGCGACAATAATTTTATTAAGGAATTTGAATACAAAGAAAGGACTATGCAATGGCACGAGATTGATTGTAACTGAATTGAAACCTAACCTAATTCATGCGGAGGTTCTGACAGGCCGTGCAAGAAGCCAAATTATGTTCATCCCAAGGATCGATTTTCTACCGAATGATACAGAACTTCCGTTTAAGCTAAAAAGGAGACAGTTTCCAATTCGAGTGTCATTTGCAATGACAATCAATAAATCCCAGGGACAAACTTTACAAAAAGTAGGAATTTATCTGCCACAACCAGTATTTGCTCATGGACAACTCTATGTTGCATTTTCAAGAGCAACTAAAAGGGGAAGTGTAAAAGTTAGGGTGGAAGAAAATAGGAAACAAGGACATCTCATTAAGGGAAATCAGAAATCTTTTACGATAAATGTTGTATACCAAGAAATTTTATAAATTGACGAGCAATAAAATGTAGTAAATTCTGAATTTATGAGAGAAAAAAAAGGAAAATAAAATGCAGAAAAAAAATTATAATATCAAAGAGGACAATTACATATAACAAACTAGCATCGTGTGGTATATTTGCAGCAGCATTTGCTATATTAATAGCAAGGGGAGAAAATCCATCTATTAAAAAATATTCAACATATATGCTAAAGATGCGTCGGCATTGTCTAAAGATTATTAAAGAAAAAAAATTTCTGCCTTTTCCGGAAGAATAAAAACTTAAATTTAAAGGATATAATACATACAGAATGATACACCCACACTCATTGTATTTTCACATCTTCTTTATGTTAATTTGTAAACAAATTGTGTCTGCAACACCGTGTTTGAACAAGGCATTGTGTCTGAACAAGACATTGTGTCTGAACAAGGCATCGTGTCTGAACAAGACATCGTGTCTGAACAAGGCATTGTGTCTGAACAAGACATCGTGTCTGAAGAAGACATCGTGTCTGAACAAGGCATCGTGTCTGAACAAGACATCGTGTCTGAAGAAGGCATCATATTTGTCACAAGGACGAGTGTGTATACAATATAATGTCTGCACAAAACATCGTGTCTGAACAAGACATCGTGTCTGAACAAGACATCGTGTCTGAACAAGGCATCGTGTCTGAACAAGACATCGTGTCTGAAGAAGGCATCATATTTGTCACAAAGACGAGTGTGTATACAATATAATGTCTGCACAAATCATCGTGTCTGAACAAGACACCGTGTCTGAACAAGGCATCGTGTCTGAACAAGGCATCGTGTCTGAACAAGGCATCATATTTGTCGCAAAGACGAGTGTATAAAAAATAATATTAGAAAATGATTGAATTTTTATATGTATACATATATACAGTAAAAAATATAATAAAAGTATGGAGAAAATATTCTTGATTTTTTACACTGTCTCTAAAAGTATATGTATAATAATATATATAGTTTTATTTTCTTCTCTGACGAATAAATTCGATATTATAGTTATAATCATAAAAATTCAATAATTTTAGTGGACTAGGCCTACAGGGAAAACCACTTTAAAAAAAAAAAACGCGTCAACAATAGTACCTCATGGGTGACGAGGAAATTTATTGTCCTAATTTTACAAACGTCGGTTAACTTAAAACCTTAGTTTATTCATTATTCATCTATTTCTAAGAGGGACAGTTAGAACATCTCAAGTCTCAATAATTAAGACTTCAAAAAATGATGTTTTAGGATAATAAAAAAAGTGTACATGCAGAAATTTTCACATTGCTTCCTCATAGCTTTTAAGTGTGCAAGTAGAAACTTACACATTGCTTTCTCATAGTTTTTAAGTAAGCAAGAAGAAACTTGCACATTGCTTTCTCATTGTTTTTACTAAAACAAGGACATTTCATTGAGGGAAATCTGAAATCTTTTACGACAAATGTTGTATACCGAGAAATTTTATAAATTGACGAGCAATAAAATGTAGTAAATTCTGAATTTATGAGAGAAAAGAAAGAAAAATAAAATGCAGAAAAAAAATTATAATATCAAAGAGGACAATTACATATAACAAAAAGGTCAAAATAAGATCTACGTAATGTGGAGACCAATAAAAAAAAGCGCAGTTTGAACGAGGTGAAGCAAACGTAAGCATGATTACTATAGATGGGTGACCGGTGAATTTTTCGAGCGGGCATCGTGGCTGTCGCAGAAGGATGGAAAGTATAGTAGAGTTTAAGTTGTGTGATAATATTTATGATAAAAAAAACACAAGTAATCTTATTGTAACATTTTTTAAATATTACATTAAGATTTCAGAAATATTTTTCAAAAATTTGTGCCGGAAGTATCACAGTTTTAGCTATTTTATCTAATTCTTTTTTTCAATTTGAGAAAATAGCTAAAACTGCGATACTTTCAAATTATGACTAAACTCAAATTTTATATTTTTTTTGTTTCTAATTTGCACATTTTTTTTATTACATTGGAAAATTATTAAAAGTATAAATTTTTCGATTAATAATGTAAATTGAGAACCATACAGACACCATATGATGTTGTACCTACTATATGATGTACTATATGATGTTGTACTTTATAGATAGGCTAGCTTTTAGGCCCGCGCAAAGCGCGGGCCTGAAAGCTAATCTATTAATAAATCAGTAATCTGACATTTGGCAGTCCCATGGGTTCTCCTCTCTCACCCATTCTTGCAGATATAGTTATGGACGATCTGGAGACATTTTGCCTCAGTTCTTTAAAATTTAAGATTTCCACATTTTTTAGATATGTGGATGATATATTCACGATAATTCCGAGAGTAAACATTGATGAGGTGCTCAATATTTTCAATAGTTATCACCCACGGTTGAAATTTACTTGTGAAATTGAGTCAAATAATGAGATAAATTTCCTAGATACTACTGTTCTCAGAAATGGTGACACATTAATTACAAATTGGTATCGAAAACCAACTTTTTCCGGACGCTACATTAATTATCTGTCTAACCATCCTGAGAACTATAAAAAGAGTAAATGTGTTAGTTTGTAAATGACTACGTAGTCATTTACAAACTAACATCGTTTCTGGATCTTCCAATCATGAAACTCACTAGAGTATAATGGAGAACTTGATCAAATATTAATTTATATCGCTGAAGATGGCTCAATCCTGAGCCGAAACGTACGGATTAAATATACAATGAATTAATAAATCAGTAATCTGATATTTCAACGCATCAAGAACTGCGTCGATTCTCAGTGCCCTTTACTTGTTTGTTTAAATTTTCGAGAGTCCTTGACCTTTTATTTATAAAAAGAGTGTAATTGCGGGTCTCGTAGATCGTGCTGTTTTATTGTCTGATAAACGGTTTCATAGGACTAACATCGAAATTGTTAAAGAAATTCTGAGCAATAATTGTTACCCGACACATGTTGTTAATAAATGTATCAAACAACGATTAAGGGACATCAAATACCGCAATGCTACAAGAGATAATGATTATGAGACTAATAACATTGTTAATATAGGGAATTTTATAACTATCCCGTATATAAAAGACTACAGCGAAAAGATCCGTAATATTCTTAGCAACCGTGGTTTTGATGTTGTTTACACCGTACCTAAAAAGCTCAATCGCGTTATTAGGAAGAGGAAAGACAGATTGGATCATATGAAATAAATTGAGTTAGTTTATAGAATTGATTGTTCGGATTGTAATGCTGCGTATATAGGGCAAACGAAAAGGCATCTCGAAACTCGCATAAAAGAACATAAAACGGACATTAAAAAGCACGCTAGTAAGCATTCGGTAATAAGCAAACATCGGCTTGATTTGAACCATGAGTTTAAGTGGCAAGAGGCAATAATCCTACACAAAGAAAAACACTTCAAAAAGAGAGAGATTGCTGAGATGTTTTTCATCAAAAAACATTATCAGGCGATCAACCTATAGAAAGATACGGAGAAGATGACAGCAATATATGACCGACTAATATGGGCAGTGTAATCAATCTCTATTTTGTTTTTGTTTGTGTATGATTTTGCTTATTGTGTTGTCCGCAGCCGTGGCGTACAGACGTGTCTCCGAGCACAATCCATTTTATATTTTATAACGCACATAGCATGTAAGTCTTTGATACTTTTCTTTTGGTTGCGATCTCTTATACGGTTTTATTATAGCGACAAATTTTGATTTTTTAGTCTTAGATCGGACTTGCAGGCACATGTTGTGACTATGAATGCCTATGTAAGGTATTATTTGTACACTTGAGAAGGAGCCGAATTTGGCTCGAAACGTCGTGTCGACATTTTTAATAAATGTGGTGCCAGTCATCGTCAATTATTTATCTATTCTTGGTCAATAGACTATGTTTTCAAAGAGCGCATGGCTCAGCGGCAGCGTGCGAGACTCGTAGTCCAAACGTTGCTGGTTTGAGTCTTGTTGAGGTACTTTTTTTTTACAGTAAATGATATTATTTTACACAAAATAAATGTACATTGAGGATAATATGTTTTATTCATTTTTTTAAATGACAATAACTACAAATGATAGGGAGGTATTTATAAATGACGAAGTATGTTTTCTGCTGTCGTGAAATTATTATTGCTTTGCTAATAACCAATCGAGTTTGTTATTGAAACTATTTTTGTAAGTTTTTTTTTCATCCATGATAAATACGTAATTATAGAATATATACAGCCATTGACAAAATTAGGCACCCTAACTTTTTCTACATTTCTAAAAAAATTAATGATTTATTTCCTTATAAATTGAAGAAATTGTGAAATAAATTGGGTGCCTAATAATTTTGTCAATGGCTGTAGAAATATTCCAAATCACGTGTGATCGTTTCAACATGTAATTGAAACTATAAATCGTCGAGCCGGCTAGCTTAGCGAGCAGCGAGAATAAAGCGCGCGAGAAAGAGACAAAACATTTTGTGAAAGTCTTTGTCTACCGCGTGGCAAGCGCTGCGAAGCTGCGATGTTTACTTGTTTTTCGCCGGGTACGAGCTCGCGCTAGCACCGTACGGTCATTTCTCAGTGTACCGAGGAAGACGAGAGTGACGAGCATGAGACAGCTAAGGAATTCTCGGCGAAAGTGTAAGTATAAAAGCGTATCGTTGCAAGTACATTTTGTATAAGTGATACAATATACATATTATATAAAATGTTTCTGGTTTTATTTATTACTTGTTATACATATACAGGGTGGCCCATTTTAAAAGATGCAGGCAAATATCTCGAAAAATATGAAACATACGGAAAAACATTTGTAACAAAAGTTGTTTGGCTCGAAGGGGGACATAAGATGGTGCCATTGATGTGACCTTGGATAGTCATTTAAAGGTCACATGAAGGTCACTTTCACTTTCCTAAATGAGAACCCCCATTTTTCATTGCATATTCTTGTAGCTTATGTCGAGAGCTTTCCAAAACACTATAATAAAGTATTTTTTTATCAAGTACTTTTTGAGTTATGAGGCTTGAAAAGTACAGTACCGCCGGCATTAGCATTACCCAAAATGTACCACGTGGAGGTTGCACGGTTGGATTTACACCTCTGTTGTGTGCGTGTGTGTGTGCGCGCGTGTGTGTGTGTGTGTGTGTGTGTCACACAGAGATTAGGACCCCGCGGTTTGTCACATCCACGGTATTTACTGACTCCAAACCCTCTCTGTCGTGTGTATGTGTGCGTGCGTGCGTGCGTGCGTGTGTGTGTGTGTGTGTGTGTGTGTGTGTGTGTGTGTCACACAGAGATTAGGACCCCGCGGTTCGTCACTTCCACGGTATTTACTGACTCCAAACCCTCTCTGTCGTGTGTATGTGTGTGTGTGTGTGTGTGTGTGTGTGTGTGTGTGTGCGCGTGTGCCTGTGCGTGTGCGTGTGCGTGTGCGTTTGCGTGTGTATTGAGTAGAAATTGGGCGACAATGTCAGTGAGCTGAATATTTTATCCGATTATAACACGGGCTGTACGACGGGTGGCGCGCGGCGCGGGCGGAAACGCGGCCCGGCAGTGATGCCGTTGTGCAGACCGAGCCGCATGCTAAAGCGTGTGATGGGGATGCGCCGACATGGCTTCGCACACGCACACGCACAGGCACACGCACACACACACACACACACACACATACACACGACAGAGAGGGTTTGGAGTCAGTAAATACCGTGGATGTGACGAACCGCGGGGTCCTAATCTCTGTGTGACACACACACACACACACACACACACACACACACACACACGCACACACACACGCACACACACACGCACACAACAGAGGTGTAAATCCAACCGTGCAACCTCCACGTGGTACATTTTGGGTAATGCTAATGCCGGCGGTACTGTACTTTTCAAGCCTCATAACTCAAAAAGTACTTGATAAAAAAATACTTTATTATAGTGTTTTGGAAAGCTCTCGACATAAGCTACAAGAATATGCAATGAAAAATGGGGGTTCTCATTTAAGAAAGTGAAAGTGACCTTCATGTGACCTTTAAATGACTATCCAAGGTCACATCAATGGCACCATCTTATGTCCCCCTTCGAGCCAAACAACTTTTGTTACAAATGTTTTTCCGTATGTTTCATATTTTTCGAGATATTTGCCTGCATCTTTTAAAATGGGCCACCCTGTATAATGTTATAATTTTTTTTTTAGGTGCAAGTGAAGGCGCCCGTGAGAAGGAGACCGTGAGGGTGGAACAATGATACAGAGCCGCAATATACATCCCGTTCCCATAAATAGTTGCCCGCAAAAGGCGACGGCGACGACCTCGCAGGAGGCGAGAACCTCGTCAGAAACGCCGTCCACGTCGTTACATCGCCGTCAACGGCACCAGCCGTCACCATCGCCATCACCGCCATCATCGCCATCACCGTCGAGGGCGTCGAGAGCGTCGAGAGAATGAAGAGAAGGAAGAGGAGACAAAGGAGACAGAAGTTTCTCAAGAAAGGTAAGAGTAATCCTTTCTACACACCAGTGGTAGTCGCGCGCGACACGTAATCCAATAACGGTACAGATTGATGATCTGTTTGTTTATCGCGTATTGCACGCGACATCGTGCTGGTGTGTAAAAAGGGGTAAGAGTAAATAAACTGGTCCGCTCATGATACGGTCTTTCGTCGCTTTGTTTTTTTTTTTATTTGTTTTCGTACTTCCTCGAATCATCCGTACATTTATCGGTTCGTCTGTGTATTCGTTGGTTCGTCCGTACATTTGTCGTTTTGTCTATTCGTTCGTCTTTTTATCGCTTTGTCCCCAACCCCTTTTTCACACCAGAGCGATTGACGTCGCGCGCGACGTAAATCGCGCAGGTGTGCAGAAGGGGTTATAATATATATAAATAGAAGGAAAATCACTCTTCTTCAGAAAAGTGTGTCTAATTGTAAAATATGTGAGTGAGATATACAATGGAAAACTTTTGTCCTTTGTCCGCATGCGTCATGATCGATTGTTGACACGTGCAAGGTGCTACAGTTTCGACAGTTTTACACTTTTTATATGTACAATAACACATATACATAGAAAATCACAAAATCTTCCGGATATAATATGATAAATATTCCGTAAATATGTGTCAATAATACAATAAATATATAATAGTGTATAAATTACATACTGTAATTTATTGCGAAAATGATTTATATAATATTAAATATTTATTACATTATTTACATATGCATTTGCAAAAGATTTCGTAAACTTTTATATATGTACATGTGTTATTATATAGAAAATGTCAAAGTGTCAAATTGTCGAAAATGTTGTAGCTTGCACGCACCCACAAAAAAGATTTCTGGATACAATGCTATTAGCCTTCAATCTAGAATAAAATAGGATCGATATATTGTCAATCATATTTAGTGTTGCAGAGAGAATATTTTAATCTTAAATAGAAAATTCTTAAATGTAAAATAAAATATTCTTGATGCAATTCCTTTATAAAGATTCGAGTTACGACAGACAATTCTTAAATCTAGAATAAAATAATCTTGATACTATCCTTTTATAAAGATTTGAGGTACAATAGACGATTCTTAAATCTAGAATAAAATAATCTTTAGGCTATCTCTTTAATTTTCTCAGATGGATTCAAATAGAAATTTGTGGCAATCTCATAATATTCTTGATTTAATAATATACCTATCTGAAGGAAATCTTATTTTATTCTTGCGAGAAAGTAGATTGTCAGGAATCTTATGTGTTATTCTTTCAAGATTTTTTTTGTAATAGAATAAAGTAAAGGTTTTTTATGAGCGAAAACACAGATATTTTTCGGTTACGTTTTATTATGATCATGTACAAGTGGACAATGTTTAATTACAATCCATAAATCATAAAAACAATCAATAATCTGCATAAAAAGCGTATTAGTATGTTATAGAGAGAAATCAATAAAGATTAAAACGGAACCAATTGTTGACCATTTGCAGTAATTCTGATGTTGGTTGCTGTATGGATAGCTAAATCTTGAAATTTTAAATAGTGCCATTGATCAGTGAAATTAATTTCATAAGCATGGAAATGAGTATTGAAACTTGTTGTAGTAAGTTTTTTAAGTAAAAAATGTACAATATTATCTCCGGATACAGATATTGTATGAATATAACCAAACTGAGGATTTTTACTTCTTTCCCACTCTACAACAACCAACATGCCATTCTCATAATAAGAGTTATTAATTTTAATCCATTTTACAATATTCCATTTTACGACAGTTATATCTTCAGGTAATATATGACGAAAACTAGAAAATTCTTTCACTTTAGTTACAGAGGCAATCTGAACAGATAAAAATAATATTTTTAAACACGATGAGATACATTAACTTTGCCAGTGTATAAATAATCAAATTAAATTTCTTAATCGACGAAGCTGGCACTCCTGACGGTCACAATCGTCAGGATACTATAAGTAGACCGAGAATCCGATCCTTCTATCGAAACGCTTAAATTTAAGCACCTTAAATTAAGATGGAAAAATTCCCTCTCCCTTCCCTAATTAAATCGATATCGATTTAATATTAAAATCACTGTAAAAACTTATTGCGAAAAATATTACCCCAGCCAGGGTTCGAACCTGGAATCTCCCGCATTCCGTTCGGGCGTCTTAACCAATTCGACTACCAGGGCATGTGGTAATATTTGTCGCAATAGCACATCTAAACAATCATAAGATGGAACACCGATATTTACGTCGACGGTGAATATTCAAACACGATGAGATACATTAACTTTGCCAGTGTATAAATAATCAAATTAAATTTCTTAATCGACGAAGCTGGCACTCCTGACGGTCACAATCGTCAGGATACTATAAGTAGACCGAGAATCCGATCCTTCTATCGAAACGCTTAAATTTAAGCACCTTAAATTAAGATGGAAAAATTCCCTCTCCCTTCCCTAATTAAATCGATATCGATTTAATATTAAAATCACTGTAAAAACTTATTGCGAAAAATATTACCCCAGCCAGGGTTCGAACCTGGAATCTCCCGCATTCCGTTCGGGCGTCTTAACCAATTCGACTACCAGGGCATGTGGTAATATTTGTCGCAATAGCACATCTAAACAATCATAAGATGGAACACCGATATTTACGTCGACGGTGAATATTCAAACACGATGAGATACATTAACTTTGCCAGTGTATAAATAATCAAATTAAATTTCTTAATCGACGAAGCTGGCACTCCTGACGGTCACAATCGTCAGGATACTATAAGTAGACCGAGAATCCGATCCTTCTATCGAAACGCTTAAATTTAAGCACCTTAAATTAAGATGGAAAAATTCCCTCTCCCTTCCCTAATTAAATCGATATCGATTTAATATTAAAATCACTGTAAAAACTTATTGCGAAAAATATTACCCCAGCCAGGGTTCGAACCTGGAATCTCCCGCATTCCGTTCGGGCGTCTTAACCAATTCGACTACCAGGGCATGTGGTAATATTTGTCGCAATAGCACATCTAAACAATCATAAGATGGAACACCGATATTTACGTCGACGGTGAATATTCAAACACGATGAGATACATTAACTTTGCCAGTGTATAAATAATCAAATTAAATTTCTTAATCGACGAAGCTGGCACTCCTGACGGTCACAATCGTCAGGATACTATAAGTAGACCGAGAATCCGATCCTTCTATCGAAACGCTTAAATTTAAGCACCTTAAATTAAGATGGAAAAATTCCCTCTCCCTTCCCTAATTAAATCGATATCGATTTAATATTAAAATCACTGTAAAAACTTATTGCGAAAAATATTACCCCAGCCAGGGTTCGAACCTGGAATCTCCCGCATTCCGTTCGGGCGTCTTAACCAATTCGACTACCAGGGCATGTGGTAATATTTGTCGCAATAGCACATCTAAACAATCATAAGATGGAACACCGATATTTACGTCGACGGTGAATATTCAAACACGATGAGATACATTAACTTTGCCAGTGTATAAATAATCAAATTAAATTTCTTAATCGACGAAGCTGGCACTCCTGACGGTCACAATCGTCAGGATACTATAAGTAGACCGAGAATCCGATCCTTCTATCGAAACGCTTAAAGAGATTCTGCGGGAGATTCCAGGTTCGAACCCTGGCTGGGGTAATATTTTTCGCAATAAGTTTTTACAGTGATTTTAATATTAAATCGATATCGATTTAATTAGGGAAGGGAGAGGGAATTTTTCCATCTTAATTTAAGGTGCTTAAATTTAAGCGTTTCGATAGAAGGATCGGATTCTCGGTCTACTTATAGTATCCTGACGATTGTGACCGTCAGGAGTGCCAGCTTCGTCGATTAAGAAATTTAATTTGATTATTTATACACTGGCAAAGTTAATGTATCTCATCGTGTTTGAATATTCACCGTCGACGTAAATATCGGTGTTCCATCTTATGATTGTTTAGATGTGCTATTGCGACAAATATTACCACATGCCCTGGTAGTCGAATTGGTTAAGACGCCCGAACGGAATGCGGGAGATTCCAGGTTCGAACCCTGGCTGGGGTAATATTTTTCGCAATAAGTTTTTACAGTGATTTTAATATTAAATCGATATCGATTTAATTAGGGAAGGGAGAGGGAATTTTTCCATCTTAATTTAAGGTGCTTAAATTTAAGCGTTTCGATAGAAGGATCGGATTCTCGGTCTACTTATAGTATCCTGACGATTGTGACCGTCAGGAGTGCCAGCTTCGTCGATTAAGAAATTTAATTTGATTATTTATACACTGGCAAAGTTAATGTATCTCATCGTGTTTGAATATTCACCGTCGACGTAAATATCGGTGTTCCATCTTATGATTGTTTAGATGTGCTATTGCGACAAATATTACCACATGCCCTGGTAGTCGAATTGGTTAAGACGCCCGAACGGAATGCGGGAGATTCCAGGTTCGAACCCTGGCTGGGGTAATATTTTTCGCAATAAGTTTTTACAGTGATTTTAATATTAAATCGATATCGATTTAATTAGGGAAGGGAGAGGGAATTTTTCCATCTTAATTTAAGGTGCTTAAATTTAAGCGTTTCGATAGAAGGATCGGATTCTCGGTCTACTTATAGTATCCTGACGATTGTGACCGTCAGGAGTGCCAGCTTCGTCGATTAAGAAATTTAATTTGATTATTTATACACTGGCAAAGTTAATGTATCTCATCGTGTTTGAATATTCACCGTCGACGTAAATATCGGTGTTCCATCTTATGATTGTTTAGATGTGCTATTGCGACAAATATTACCACATGCCCTGGTAGTCGAATTGGTTAAGACGCCCGAACGGAATGCGGGAGATTCCAGGTTCGAACCCTGGCTGGGGTAATATTTTTCGCAATAAGTTTTTACAGTGATTTTAATATTAAATCGATATCGATTTAATTAGGGAAGGGAGAGGGAATTTTTCCATCTTAATTTAAGGTGCTTAAATTTAAGCGTTTCGATAGAAGGATCGGATTCTCGGTCTACTTATAGTATCCTGACGATTGTGACCGTCAGGAGTACCAGCTTCGTCGATTAAGAAATTTAATTTAATATTTTTAAAGATAAACCTCTCCCAGCTAGTAATCGACAGCAAAATTTAAGTTGGTGCCCTTTAGCAATAGAAAAGGGTATATTGATTCTGTTAGCGGACGAATGGGCAATTTGTTTACCTTCTTTATGTTTAGCTTCCATTCTAATACATGATAGTGGCTCAAGAGGACCAATTTCAGGAATAATTTCTGGATAATGGATATTTATATGCATCTTAGGCGTTAGATTTTTATCAAACAAGTCCAAATAGAGTGAATGATGTGGTTTATGAAGATTTTTTAATAATGAAAGTACTGTAATAGATATAAAAGGTGCAGTTAAAATATCAATAATCTGACGAGCAGTTTAATATAATTTCCAAATATCAGCGTCATTGTCAGAAATTAAATGGCTGATCATTATGCCAAAATAACGAGTAAAACAACGCATTTCACTAGCTGAGAAGGCCAATCTAATTCGTTGATTATTATCTTTAGTTATGAGAGGTTTATTATGCTGTTCAGAAGGACCATAATAAAAGCCTTGAATTAAATTATTGAAAGTATCTAAGTCAAATCTTTTTCTTTGTATCAAAGTATTAATTATACAAATCATTGTTTGTTTCCACACTCCCTCATCCAAGTCGTGCATAATATATCTACGTGAACATTTTCAACAACATGGAAGCTTTTTAATTCATTGAAAATACACTCAGATTTAATACCAGTATCACTACTATTATCAATTATTAGATCAGCATTATAATTTATAATATTTCGACGCATTGATGGATTTGAAATAGTTTGCTCTTGCATAACTTTCTTATGCTCTTTGCATATGCGACAATAATAATTTGCTGAAAAACTTTCTACATAACCCAAAATACTGTTAGCACCTAAATTATCTCCTGTAAAAAGACACATTGCAAAATAAACCTGAGTAATCCCATCTTCTGTTACAACAGTTATGCCAATATCTTCTAAATATTTCAATTCATTTAAAACTTTACGAAAAATATTTGCATTTTCAAAGACTTTATCAGATGAATGAAAAAGATTTACAAGGAATATATTTTCAAGCGACGACTAAAATTCTGGTGGAAGACAGGTAATTCTGCAATAAGTAGCTCCCAGTTTATGCACACCAGTGTGACTTCCTTCTTTATTTGTTTCATATTCATCAAAATAGCAAATTAAAGGTAACACTACTTTGCCAACAAATTTTGGAGCAATATTTTCTTTCCAAAGATTACCTTGAATAATATTGCAAAGCGAATTTGAACTATTTTCAAGTGTTTTCATATAATCCAAAATTATTTTTAAGACATTTGGTAATTCAAGAAACCTTTTTAATACTGAACGAAGAGGAAACTGTCCATTAACAAGAGTTGGTACTATTGCAACTTCTCTACCAGAATTTTAATAACACAATCTAATTTCTTCGGAATAGTGAGAAGTACTCTAAATTTAGCGTCACGCATTGTACGGCCAACATCACCGCTAAGACCTTTGACATACGGTATAGTAATAAATTTTAAAGGATCTTGGGTTGCATTGTCACAGTTAGAGTCATTACTATTAAAACAACCTGTTTTCCCGATGCTCGGATCTTAGCTCGCGGCTGGTCAGGGTCGAGAAAGAGGCGCGGAGGAAGAGACGAGATAACGATATCTTATAATTTACAGAAGGTTTATTATAAACTGAGATGGTTAGATTTACAATTTTGAAATGAGGCGACAGCCTCGGTATCGCTTTTACAATTTACAGAAATGTCGCGTTGTTGTTACAAGTGTGAGTTCGCTTTATAATTTGCGCGTGAGGTGATCGCAAGGCGATGCGCGATAGTTTCCCGGATTCGCGGGATCGGCCTACGGTGGTAGTTGACGGGACGCTTTTGTATCGCGGTCAATGGGCGCGGTCGATGGCCCGCGTGGGGCGTCGCGAAAAGTGAAAGTAGCGCGGTCGATGGCCCGCGAGGGGCGTCGCGAGAAGACAAGTAGCGCGTATAAGTAGGCGGTGCTTAATTTACAGAATTCGGGAAAACACCTGAGAGTGGTGCGAGGCGTGTGCGGCACGCGAAGCGATTAGGCGTATGCTATGTTAGCGCGAGGCGGGTACAGCACGCGGGGCTGTACGGACGAGCGCGTTGTAATGGCGTGTGGATACGCGACACGAGAATCTTGACAGGATGTCAGGATGCTGCGTGCAATCGGGAACCCCCGACTGGGAGGAGTACTCTCCTCCGCAGTACACGTAGACGGCAACCGGGGACACCCGGCAGGACAGAGCACGCTCTGTCCAGTGCACGTTAAGGAAAAGACCACGGCCGGGTACGCCCGGCGTACAGAGAACGCTCTTGTACGAAACGTGGACTTTGCGTGTGAAAAACGGTGGTACCGGTTACCGAGAACTCTCGGAAGAGACGAGTACGCTCAACCTCGCCGGTACGACCGGGGCTTCAGGACAGCGGTGTCGGCGTACGGGAACTCCCGAATAGAGACTGAGTACTCTCAACCTCGTCGACACAGCTGGTGATTTGCAAGGAGCAGGATCGGGACTGGAAGTCGTGAGCAGCGGACAGGTCTGGTCGGATTGCTGGCTCACGACGGAGTCTTTTAATTAGGCAAATTCGTTGCCTTTTTATACCCCCTGGGCTCGTTATTTCGGTAGCGGGGGGTATCGCTGACGCGGAGCCGCACGTGGCGGGGATGTCGGGCCGGAGTAGGGGCGCCGAGCGCTCCGGCGTCGCGAACGCGCTCGATAATGTATCGGGCGCTTTCGGATATCGATCCGTTTGTCCCGAATCGATATCCGGCGGCGAGTGCGCCGACTTTGTAATGTTTAAAAAATGTGTGGGGGCATTCCGCCCTTTTTCTTCGCCCGACAGATGGTCGGCCAGGCGGATCGGCTGGTGGACGGCCGGAACGATGCATTTCTGGGGGTGCATCGTTACATCACCCCCCCTCTTCAAATAGCGCGAATTTGGCGCTTTTACTCCATACGCCGGATACTTCGTACGGTGCCGGTTCGGTTGAAACGAATATGCCACCGTTGTCCTCGAGATCTCGCTTTATAATGGCGGGACACGTGAGCGGCGAAGTGTGGCACAAGGACGATGTGCCCGGGCTCCACTTGCACCTGGATCGGTGGATGCGGTTCTGGGCCCTTGGCCAGGAGGACTTCTGGCTGTCCCGTGCTGATGGTGGCGGTCGTGGCGCTTGCTGGGGGCACGACCAGGGCCTTTGGCATGGATGGAGTTGGCCAGGCGGTCGTGGCTACGTTCGGGACCGTAGGTTTGGCCGTCGGCGTGGATGCGACCTTCTTTTGCTTTGGTAGCGGCGGCGGTGGTGAGGTTGTAACCGGGCACGCAAGATTACGCGTGATACGACTCATTCGTCAAACTACCGAATTTCATCAAAGTTCGTGTAGCACGGTCGCCACTCGATTTTACCCGTTAAATCGAGAAAGGTAAGTATACTACTAACCGTATCTGTCGACTAATTCCCCTTTTTTCTTTGTTTCAGGTGTTCCGGACTGCTGCTGGCCGCTGCTCTGCGTCTCGTCTCACGGATGGACCTCCTTCGTAGAAGCCGCTTACTACCAACGATGCACAGGACCACTGGATCGTCACGGATTTACCATCATCAGGATCGTCGCAGAATCGCAGGTAAGTATCGTATATCGTATGCTTATATCGCAAGCAATGTGCATTTATTCGCACTTGTTTTTTTTTAGGAACGGTGATCTCGCGTGTATCTACCGCTTAGAAAGTGACTCAGGACAGGTCACGGGATATCATCGAATGAATTCAGACACTCAGGATATCACTTTTGTATAACAATGTATTTATTCTTTATTTTAGAATAAATAGTCATTACAGTTCGATCAACGGATGATTTACAGTCACTCGTGGTGTATCACCGTTATCGCATATCACAGTTCGCGTGTCGCGTGTAAAATAGACAAATTTCGAATAAATACGAATTTCCGTCCGCAACATGGGTATCACCGGTCGTCGTGAGAATACAGCGTATTCTCCCGTATGATTGTCCGTTGTTTCGTACACGGATGTGAAATCTCGTTTGATTCACACAAGTCGCACGCACTATCGACGCTTTTCGTGATATATCCGGATATCGCTCCGTACGCGGGCCTCGTCGGTTGTTACGAGAACTTCTATAACGTGTAAACGTGTTATCTGTTCGAGCTCTCCCGGCGGACTGACCTGGGACCGTCGCTCGCTACGACGCTCGTACCACCGCAGCGGGTTACCCCCACTCTTGTTTGTCTCGAGTGATGACGTCATATCGCCTGATCGCTACTACGCAGTAGGCAAATACGTCTGACAAACACGCAGGAATGTGTTGGAACTTTCCAATGTGTTTGTCGCTTACCAGAACTTTCTCCCGGCAACGCTACGAATATTCCTTACACGAAATATTCACATGATATGTATGAATTTCAGAATTTCGTGATTCTACGGCGCAAAACACTTTCTCGAATACGTACGGCGATCGCGTTTCGCATGCGCGATCGTTATAATCTGATATTGCCGGATATTACGCGTTTTCGCGCCAGAGACGCTCATGCAACTATCTCGCTGCATAACGATGATAGAGATATAGGATCTTGATATTCGCGTTATCTAACTCTCCGCGAACACTCCTATATATCTTTTTTCGTTGCGCGACTCGCGAGCATGGATCTTCCTGCACGACGGTCGGATCGCTACGGGACCCCTATATTCGTGCTAGCGGGCATCTCATAAGCCCTCCTATAACGTTCGATTCGTTATACCGTGCTCGTGCAATGATCTCGTTGCACGGCGGTCGGATTTGAACGGGACCTTGATGGTAGTGCTTATCAGCCCCTCACGAACCCCTCCGTGTCAGCCATTTTGTGACATAAGGCCCGTGCAGCTATCTCGTTGCACGGTCGGTGGATTTCGACGAAACTATGCTTCCTGGGTTCGTTAGTGCTCAACAAACACGGATCCATCGTTAGTTTTCGCAAAAGTTGTCCGAGCACGAATCTCCCTGCACGGGTATCGGACCTCGACGGGAACCATATTGTCGTGTTTGCCGACACCTAATTAATCGATTGGAATCGTTTCCCCCAGGAGAAGATGTCCGTGCAGAGCTTTTGCTGCACGCTCGTTGAATTGAACCGAAAACACGTGAGGCGTGTTTCTTATGGCCCATCGTGGCCCTAGCTGTCATCCTCTCCCGCGGATCACGTTCATGCACGTATCTCGGTGCATTGGAACACTTTAATGGCGGAAATCGCATTTCCCGGTCTAACCGGTATTGACTAGCACATTCGCGTCACGGCTTGTCACGAAAGTGTCACGCGACTCTACTTGCTTGCACGCGGTGTTGATTCGCTAGTATCGCGCGTTGACTCGCGGGTCGAAGCACGCTCTCGCGCGATAACGCTGAACCACGGGTTTTTCCCCTATAACGCGAGAGGAAAACCAAAAGAAACTTTTATTCAAGAAACAAAATTTATCGGATCGCTATGTGTCGCCGGGGCGTTCACCGATAACGCGATCTCGCTATTGACTCGCGGTATTCTTACCGATAGAGCACAAAATTAAATTAAACCGAAAGGAATACTTAAAGCGCCATCTATGACGTACGCTTGTGACAAATCTTACATCTAACGCAGAGACCTCTATGGTCGATCAGTCGGTTATCTATAGCTACACATGTATATATATATTTATCAAAACTTATACCGACTATCAGAGTAATCCTAATGCTATTTTGTACTGTAACTTTGTACTAGGCAAGAGAGATAACGCAAACGAATGGAAAATTAAAATGAACCTTCAAAATACGCGAGATAATCCCGACGCGTAGGATAATATAAAATAAAAAAGAAAAAACATTGTTGCCACTTATGGCTCGCGTCGGTGCACACCTGACGCCTCGACCGCACGCGGTTCAGCCTTGGTCCTTGACCACGTACCTCGGCACGTCGAGCTTCTCGTCACCGATGATCGTCGGGCCGGTAGTTCGCGGTACCTCGCCGCTGCTGGTCGCCTCCGGCTCCGCAATCGGCGTCTCGACCACCGTCTCCGGGATACGCGTCTCCGAAGCAGCCTCCGGCTGCAAGGTCAGCCAGCTTAGCTTCTGCCGTTGTTGCTGGTCCGATCTCTGCAGTCTGCAACCCACGACGGGAATGCTTTTTCTCACCGGTGTTTGTTCGGCTGCCTCGATGACGGCGGCGGCAGTCGCGACTGCTCCGGGTTTGAATAGTCTCGTCCACGTTGCGCCGAAGTCCGGATTTTCTGGATCGTACTCTACTGGCTGAGCCAGCAGAGCGTTGAACTCCTCGGTGATGTCTTGCTCGACAGTGCTTTTCGCTGGTGTGCTCATTGCGACGGTTGCTGTCTATCTGAGTCTCTCGGTGGTCTGTCTGGAGGTTCTATCGTATTTTTCGTGAATTTTATGGTTGGAGGGGGTATTGATATTTACCGCTCCTTTGTCTCATCATCGTCGTCGGTGATCGTCACATTATTATCGTCACCGTTCTCTGTGTTTGTATTATTGTTTTCTGTATCGGAGTCGTTACTGTTCTCGGCATCGACGGGATTCTCGTTGTCATCGTCGTCACTGTTTTCGGAGCTCCTCGTGTCATCGTCCTCTCCAGCTGGTGGGGCGGCTGGCGCAGGTTTTAGGTCTTGAACGTGGATATGGCGAATCCACATTCCGCCGCGATCTCGTCGATCCACAATTACGGGAGATACGATTCGTCGCACCTCGAGGGGGCCTCGGAACTTTGGCGCAAGTTTCGCGTTAAATGCGGCGGCTTTGTTGGAGAGTGGATATTCGCGTTTCCATACCCACTCCCCTATTTTCGGCGTTCACGGGCGGCACCGTAAATTGTAATATTTTTGCTGTCTCTGAAAAGCACGTGCGAGGTGAATTCGCGTGAGCTCGTAGGCTTCCTCGAAGTGCCGGCGTCTTACATTAGGTGGGGGAGCGGCGCTATTCGGGGCGGCGTCGCGGTTAAGCGGGGATACGAGCTCGCGGCCGAAATTCAAGTAGGCGGGCGTATAGCCCGTGGCCTCATGTCGAGCAGTATTATACGCGAATTGCAACTCGGTGAGCCGTTCATCCCAATTTCGGTGATTTTTATCTACATATTGAGAAATCATCGTTTTGACTACTCGATTTGTGCGCTCCACCGGGTTGCAATGCGGCGCGTGTACAGGCGTGTATGCGTGTCGAACATTGTGCGCGGCGAGCATTTTCTCCAGTTGCGCGGATCGTAATTGTGTCCCGTTGTCGGACAGGATTACTTCCGGACATCCGTGGCGGAGTATCACGGCTTCCGAAATATTTGTCGTGACGGCGCCGGCGGTGGCGCGGCGCAGGGGGCGCATTTCCAACCACTTGGTGAAGCGGTCTTGCATCGTCAGGACCCATGTATGCCCCTTCGACGAGCGGGGCAAGGGTCCGACGAGATCCAACGTTACTTGTTGCCACGGGCGAGCAACAGCGGTCGCGTGTAACGTACCGGCCGGCCGGGTTTGCGCGACCTTGTGTCTGAGACACTTGGGGCAGCTTCGAACGTAACGCGCAATGTCTCTGAACATACCGGGCCAGTAGTATAATTGTGCAATGCGGGAAATCGTTTTCGCGATGCCGAGATGTCCGGCGGTAGGCGCGTCGTGGTTTCGGCGGAGAACTTCCGGTCGCATATTTTTCGCCACGCACTCTTTCCACTGACCGTCGGCGGGAACTTCCTTGAAATCAAGTTCGTGGAGCACATGGCGGAACAATTTCCCGTCCCTGATATCGTAGTCCGGGAAGTCGCAAGGGGCGTTTTGCACAGCGCGAAGCGTTCGTTGAAACTAGCGGCAACGAGGAGGTTCGGTGATCGCGGCGGCCACGGGTTGGCGCGAGAGAGCGTCCGCGACTCGGTTTAGTGTCCCCTTTCGATATTTTATTTCTAGATCGAACTGCTGGAGCTCGAATGCCCAGCGTCCTAGTCTCCCGGTAGGGGCGTCCAGCTTTTGCAACCACCGGAGGGACTGGTGGTCGGTAATGACCGTAAATAGGTACCCCTCCAGGTAGTCGCGCATCCGCCGGATCCCCCAGATTACGGCAAGGCATTCGAGCTCGGTCGCGCTGTAGTTTTTCTCGGCTGCGTTTAACGTTCGACTCGCGTAGGCAATTACCCTTTCCCCCTCCGGGAAATTCTGCGTAAGTACGGCCCCGAGGCCGGAGGTGCTGGCGTCGGTCTGCAAGATAAAACGCCGCGAGAAATCCGGACAGGCGAGAACCGGTGGTGAGCGTCTTTTTGAGTAGCTCGAACGCGGCGTCTTCATCCGCCTCCCAGTTAAAACGAACATTTTTCCGGGTTAAAGCGGTGAGAGGCGCGGCGACGGTCGCGAAATCTTTAATGAAGCGCCTATACCACGAGGCTACTCCCAAAAATCGGCGAATATCCTTCACGCTTTGAGGATGTTCCCATCGAGTGATTGCTCGCGTTTTCTCCGGATCGGTGCGCAGCCCCTCTCGGTCGACTACGTGTCCGAAGTAACGTAGTCGGTCAACACAAAATCGGCATTTATCCGGATTTAACTTTAAATTCGCGGCGCGGAGTCGTCGGAATACCTCGCGTAACAGCTGTATATGCTGGTCGAAGGTTTCACTGATAATAATTATATCGTCGAGGTAGACAAACACGTGAGGCTCAAGTTCGGGGCCGAGAACGGTGTTTAACAGGCGTTGAAACGTCGTGGGGGCGGAGTGGAGACCGAACGGCATGCATTTAAACTGAAATAGTCCTTTCCCGGTTACCGTGAATGCGGTGACTGGTCGACTCGTCGGCGTGAGGGGCACTTGCCAATATCCGTTTTTCAAATCGAGTGTTGTAAGATATCTTGCCCCGCGTAGTTTATCCAGAGTCGCGTTAATCTGGGGGAGAGGGTAGGCATCCGGGTCGGTCGCGTTGTTAACCGCTCGGAAGTCGATGCAAAATCGATGCCCCCCGTCCTTCTTACGGACTACGACGACAGGGGAGCTCCAGGCGCTGTGTGAGCGTTCAATTATTCCGTCATTTATCATTTTATCGACCTCGGTGTCGATGATAGCTTGCATGGCTGGATTTCGCGGGCGGTATCGTTGTTTAATAGGGCGTACGTCATTTTTTACGCGAATATGATGTTCGGTTCGGTCAGTGGGACCGGCGATTTGGTCGAACAATGGTAGCTCTTCCCGCAAGAATCGTTGAAGCCGTTTCTCCTCCTCGGGCGTGCCCGGGACTATCCCTTCGGTTGCTGCGGCAGCCGGTGTTAAATTGGACGCGTCCGTGGGTCCCGGGACCGGTATCGAGTGGCCTAGCTTGGCCAAAAAATCTATTCCGAAGAGTAGCGCGCTTCTTAAGTTCGGCATTATCCGAAATGTATGCCAAATTAGTCGTTCGTCGGCGAGGATTGGCAAACGGACGCGACCGGGCAGTCTAATGTGATGGCCGTTAGCTAGTTGGACCTCCCCCTCCTCCGGTGTTATCGGAAAACCGAGAGTCTGCGCGAGCTTGGCGGTGTGTACGTTAGCAAAGGACGCCTCGGACCCGGTGTCTAAAAGCGAGTTGAGCGGATGGTTGCTGACGCGTACTGTAAAGTGCGGCCGGGGCGTAAACTTTACTGTGAGGACCGGGGGACGGCCGGCGTGTCCGCGGTCCCGGTTCCGTTTTCCGGCGACGGGTGGCAGTCCTTGGTAAGAACGCCATCCTTGCCGCATTGCGAGCAAAATTTCTGGGCGGGGCGACGGCAATCGAAACGCGTGTGTCCGCGTTGTTTGCATCTCCAACAACATTCACTGCGATTGTACGCGGCGGCGGCTATCGGCGTATCCGCGGTTTTCGCGGGAGCTCGCTTTTTGCGATTGACTTGGAGTCTCTCAAATTCGCCCGCGCGTTGTTGGAGATCCCGGGGATTTCGCACGTCGCTCCGCCAGATCCGATTCTGGTAATCAGGGTGGAGATTCTCGTAGAGTTGCTCGACTTGTTCCTCGGGAGAATATCCACCCGCTCGACGCATAAGCGCTAACACATGTGTCGCGTACTTGACATACGGTTCCCCCTCCTTCTGGGCCCGGTCGCGGATTTCATTTACTAGTTGTAGCCGGTAACGTCGCGGTAAAAACGTATCTTTAAAGTCGGCTAAAAAGTCGGCCCAGCTATCCCAGTTCTCGCGGTTATTCCGGCACCAGAGGAGTGCGTCCCCCCTGAGTAACTCGGGTAGGCCTCGTAGCCAGTGTGCGTCGGAGAATTCATACGCGGCTCTTAACTCGTCGATTCGTTCCAGAAATTCCCACGGGTCTTTTCCGTCAAAATGTAAGCCCCATTTACGCATCTGATTCATGATTTGAGATGAAGCGGGGGCGGGTTCTATTACGGGCGCGTTTTCTATCGGTGTTGCTGGTGTTACGGCGATCGCGGGCGCGGACCCGAGGAGGGCTTCGTTTGACGCGGTATTCGCGAACATCTCGGGGTGTTCGTTAAAATATTGGCGTAATCTTTGTCGGAGTACGTCGATGCTGCCTTCGGTGTCTAGACCGTATTTCCGGAGTTCGTTACTTAAATCTATTTTATTAAGCCGGTAATATTCGCTTTGCATTATACTATTTCCGTGAACGTCTCTTTCTAACAGTCAGGTCCCTGTTCGGGCGCCATAAAACAACCTGTTTTCCCGATGCTCGGATCTTAGCTCGCGGGTGGTCAGGGTCGAGAAAGAGGCGCGGAGGAAGAGACGAGATAACGATATCTTATAATTGACTGAAGGTTTATTATAAACTGAGATGGTTGGATTTACAATATTGAAATGAGGCGACAGCCTCGGTATCGCTTTTACAATTTATAGAACTGTCGCGTTGTTGTTACCAGTGTGCGTTCGCTTTATAATTTGCGCGTGAGGTGATAGCAAGGCGATGCGCGATAGTTTCCCGGATTCGCGGGATCGGCCTACGGCGGTAGTTGACGAGACGCTCTTGTATCGCGATCGATGGGCGCGGTCGATGGCCCGCGTGGGGCGTCGCGAAAAGTTAAAGTAGCGCGGTCGATGGCCCGCGAGGGGCGTCGCGAGAAGACAAGTAGCGCGTATAAGTAGGCGGTGCTTAATTTACAGAATTCGGGAAAACACCTGAGAGTGGTGCGAGGCGTGTGCGGCACGCGAAGCGATTAGGCGTATGCTATGTTAGCGCGAGGCGGGTACAGTACGCGGGGCTGTATGGACGAGCGCGTTGTAATGGCGTGTGGATACGCGACGCGAGGATTTTGACAGGATGTCAGGATACTGTGTGCAATCGGGAACCCCCGACTGGGAGGAGTACTCTCCTCCGCAGTACACGTAGACGGCAACCGGGGACACCCGGCAGGACAGAGCACGCTCTGTCCGGTGCACGTCAAGGAAAAGACCACGGCCGGGTACGCCCAGCGAACAGAGAACGCTCTTGTACGAAACGTGGACTTTACGTGTGAAAAACGGTGGTACCGGTTACCGAGAACTCTCGGAAGAGACGAGTACGCTCAACCTCGCCGGTACGACCGGAACTTCAGGACAGCGGTGTCGGCGTACGGGAACTCCCGAATGGAGACTGAGTACTCTCAACCTCGTCGACAAAGCTGGTGATTTGCAAGGATCAGGATCGGGACTGGAAGTCGTGAGCAGCAGACAGGTCTGGTCGGATTGCTGGCTCACGACGGAGTCTTCTAATTAGGCAAATTCCTTGCCTTTTTATACCCCCTGGGCTCGTTATTTCGGTAGCGGGGGGTATCGCTGACGCGGAGCCGCACGTGGCGGGGATGTCGGGCCGGAGTAGGGGCGCCGAACGCTCCGGCGACGCGAACGCGCTCGATAATGTTTCGGGCGCTTTCGGATATCGATCCGTTTGTCCCGAATCGACATCCGGCGGCGAGTGCGCCGACTTTATAATGTTTAAAAGATTGTGTGGGGGCATTCCGCCCCCTTTCTTCGCCCGACAGATGGTTGGCCGGGCGGCTCGGCTGGTGGACGGCCGGAACAATGCATTTCTGGGGGTGCATCGTTACAGTACTAAGTTTATCCCGTCGGTTGACAAAGACGGTGCGAATAACAGCATTCATTTTCTCGGTCGACGGAGAAAGATTATTAACGATGACTGTCAAAATTTGCGAAGTGACTTAGAAACGCGTCGGAACAACGGTGACGACAGCGAGTAATATCAAACGACAGCTCTTACAAAGATGAGTCGAAGACATAATGCCGCGACGATCGCAGGCCGCAAAATACACGCGATGAATTAATATAACTCCGCTCGCGAAAATATAAAACGACAGCTAGTATACCGCGCGATACGGCGAAATTACTTAACGATACGCACGGAACAACGTACAGAATAATGCGACTCGCGAGGAATAACACGATACGCAAGAGTATCGCGATCGACACAGAAAGTACACGATAATTAGGCCGCTCGCGAATATAATCGACAACGGCGGCACGGCCCTACGCCGCTCGCGAAACGTAATACGACACCGAGTACCAAAAAAAAGGTATGCGGCGTCCCGCGCCCCGCTGAGCGCGCGCAAGATATTTTCCGCACCCGCGAAAGGATTCTGTCGTCCGAAGGAAGCTGGACGTTGCGGTCACCACGCGACGTGGATTACACGCCGTTCGCACGTGACGCGCCGTTCGCGGCGTGCGACCCGAAAATTATTCGGCCGTTTATCGGGCACGACAGATACCCGGTTTTCACGCGAGTCGGAACAGCGAGAATGTTCGATCGCGCGTGCAAGTTGATTATGGCGGCACTCGCGAAACTCTTTCGTCGCGCCGCGTGGTCACTCGCGTTTCGCGTACCCGGTATCCGGGGCTCTTCGACGCTGTCGACCGCGAATCTCCGGGGCTCGCTCCGATACCAGCCACGACAACCGTTTCTCGGGGTCCCTCGCGCTTGATGTCGACTGCCAACCAAGACGAAATTTACGCCGGGTCTCTTGCCACGGCTAACGAAAACGCGAAATTATGGCACGTCGACAGCAGAGCGGGAGCGCGACCCTTCGCGGTCCGTTCGTGGCTTTACAAAGGTTATTACGGGCGACCTCACCGGTCTGGTGTTCCTCGGTCCTCGTCCTCGACAGCTCGGCTTCCTCGCCCTCGGGTCGGCTGCACTCAATACGACACCGGGTCTCCGCTGATTAGCACTCACTCACGACAACGGAACAAAACTTTCCGACAATCAGTCGACTCGGCGGACGGCGCAGAAGAGACAGCGCGGCGCCGCGCTCGATCGCGAGTCGATGCCTCACTCCACGCAGGGGTTGCGCGACCGTTCTGCGCGTCGCCCGGCCGTCATCGACGTCGCGCGTGATCGTTCGATCCTCGCGGCGCAACGCCGTACCTCGTAGGGGTGCCTTGCCTCGCCCGTCCGCTCCTCCGAATCTCCACCGGGTGGGCCGCAATCCTCTGCCAATAGCCGGTTTCCGGCACGGCGTTCTCCTCGATATTGGTGGGACGCCGTTCGCACAAAAAAAATAAACAAATAAACGCGAGTAAATAATTAGCCCCAATAATCGCGTTAGCGCCCCTTGGAGACTCCGACGCCCCGCGCTCTCGGTCCGTCGTCGGGCGCGAACCCCGCCTTGTGACGGCGGCGGGGACGCTGCCACGCGCGGCGATGCCGCAACGTCACAGTATATACTGGGTGGGGAAAAAGTCTGGAACCGGTGAAATATCTCGAAAACATGGCATTTTAGGAAAAAATGTTTTATACATAAGTTGTAGGGCTTCAACAAATGCATCAAACGGTGGTACTTATTTGACCTTGAGCGTAAGTATGGAGGAGCTTTCAAGGTCAACTTTAAAATTTTTAATGGAAACCCCCACTTTTTATTTAATATTCTTATAGCTGACATCGAGAGCTTTTCAAAACACTAGCAATAAACTTCTTTCGGGTGAGTACTTTTTGAGATATGAGTTGATAAAGTTTAAGTACCGCCGGCATTAGCATTAGCCAAGGTGTACCGCGTGGAGGTTGCACGGTCGGATTTACGGAGAATAACTGACGGAATGGGTTTAATAACCGTTGATATGTTGAGAAACGTCAGAGATTCTCTTCAATTAAGGCTAGCACACTGTCAAGCGGTAGAAGGGAGACAATTTGAACATCTGCTTTAATTATTACCAAATACGCGCGCGTGCACACATGCACACACACAGCAGAGAGGGTTTGGAGTCAATAAATACTATGGAAGTGACGAACCGTAGGGTCCTTATCCCTGCTGACACACACACACACACACACACACACACACAATGAGGTGTAAATCCGACCGTGCAACCTCCACGCGGTACACCTTGGCTAATGCTAATGCCGGCGGTACTTAAACTTTATCAACTCATATCTCAAAAAGTACTCACCCGAAAGAAGTTTATTGCTAGTGTTTTGAAAAGCTCTCGATGTCAGCTATAAGAATATTAAATAAAAAGTGGGGGTTTCCATTAAAAATTTTAAAGTTGACCTTGAAAGCTCCTCCATACTTACGCTCAAGGTCAAATAAGTACCACCGTTTGATGCATTTGTTGAAGCCCTACAACTTATGTATAAAACATTTTTTCCTAAAATGCCATGTTTTCGAGATATTTTACCGGTTCCAGACTTTTTCCCCACCCAGTATATATACTTACTTGAGAAATAAGATTCGAGATGCGACATCTCCATATCCTTTAATATGTCTTCTACAGTTATGTATGTGAGATCCATCATGTGTTCTAATGATGGATATTATAAGTATAAAGAAACACGACACAGAGAAACACGACTAATTACGGTAATCGTCCCGATACGACGATCGCGCGGCACGTACTCCCGATGTTGACCGTGCACGAAGCACTCTCTTGTTCGCGTCACATGCTTGGGGCATGCGACGCAAACAAACCTTCTATTATGTTATCGGTATGGTCACGGTAATCGTCTCAATAAGACGATGGCATTTTGCACGGCACTCCTGATGTTGCACGACGCACACTTTTACGCGTTACGCGACAACGGGAAATCAATGCGGGACAATATTCAATACGCGAAATCGCGCTGCGATCCGCGTATACTGAACTACGCGACGTTGGGTGAGGTTTGGCGTCAACAAAAGACAGTAGCACATATCGCGCCAAATATTATGGCGCTAACATCGCGCGCTCTAATATCGAGTAAAGAATTATTCTAAATGCAAGAATATATAAACTTAAATATACAGGGTGTACCTAAACTGGCGATAAATATTTTAATGACAAATACTTTGCAACATTTTAAGACAAAAATTCTAATACGAAAATGCCGAAGCTATAATAGTTTTCAAATAAGAGAAGTTTAAAGATAACGAATGAGAAGGTTAGATTTTCGCGCGCTCAGGGATGGTAACATGGCCAATGATAAAGGTGCTTTCATGAATCGAATGCCTTTGAGTAATGTGAAATTATTGTAAAGAAATTCAAATGTTTTATTAAGAAACTATTTTTGTTTGTCCGTAATAAATTATTTATTCAATAATTCAATATATCCATGATATGTGTTATTATGTCATATTTATTTGGTTAATTCATATGATGGTAATAAATCTCCGCAATGAAAATTGATGAAATCGATGAAATCATTTTTGTTCCAACTTTTGATTAAATTTGTCGATAAAATTATTAATACCGATTATTTATTTAATTCTGATACAAGTCTAGACACTCTCCAGACTATTTCTTAAAAATCGTAATAAAATCTTAGGTGTTTAGAAAAAAAAGAAGTTAACATAATGAAATAAAATAGAAAGAATTAACGTAAAATAAATCAAAACAGGCGTACTTTATTAAAACCCACAAAATAATTTTTAAATAATTTTTTTCAAAATATTATTTTACAACGTACATTACTATAAACTTCTTTTTTAATGTTAAAATAAAGACTTTTTAAATAATCATTTACCACAATTGCTCGAAATGTACCGTTAAATATATAGGCCTGCAACTCAACCGCCAAAAGTCTTCTAAAATGCGAGTAACCGGCAACGACGAGATAACCAGCTGTAACTATGAAATATCGAAAGTACATCGTGTGACAAGTAAATAAACGAAAGTTCGCTAAAGTTCGCGCGTCGGAACAATACAAAATGGCGTCTTGAACATAGAGTACGGTAGGATTTTTCTCGATTTTTTTTCACATCTTTGGCTTGATAAAATTTAAATTATTAGTATCGAATTTTATTCAGAAAAGTGTAAACTTTAAGAATATGCATTATAAAATAGTCAAATGTATTATTAATACAGTGAAATTTGGCGAAAAGTCAAATTTTTCGATATTTTTTAAATATTTTCTCTAATAAAACACGCCATAACTTTTTTCTGGTTAACTTTTCGACAAAAATGTTCAAATAAAAGTTGTAGAGCGTACTTTTTTACATAAGAAACACCTATAATGGTAGATACAATGATGTTTACACGTACGTGAAGAAATTTTAATTACGCACGAGGTTGTTGCGTACTATGGCGATCCATAGTCATATTATACCTAAAACTTTGAATATACATTTGCTTTCAAGTAGTAAAATGATTATGAACTAACCATTATTGTTATTCTTACTATTAGGACAAGCCGGTCGTTGTATTGTGTCCCACTATTATTATTATTATTATCATTATTATTACTTTATAACTATTGCCAGAGCTCTTTTAGTTTCAATCATAAATCTACTTACGCACAATACCACGGAAAGGATAAGAGTTGGACTTTAAAAGTGCATGTTTTTTTTACTTTTTTTATTTACTTTTTTTTATTTACAATACTTTTTTGTTTTTTTATATTTTTGAAGTTTTTTTAATTTTTATGTTTTAATGTAGATAATATATTAACGCAAAGAAACTTATTCATCATCCTCACTCTCGTCATTTGAATTATTGCCACATTTTCCAGTACATTTGCAAATTTTACTGCAGGACAAATCAGCAGCACGGCAGGGACATGAAATAGATGGTCTGCAAGAAAAACTTTTTAAACTACGGTTACATATATATTTTTGTAGTAACTGAAAACTTGTAGGACCTTCAAAATAAACAAAATAAATGATTGAAACTAAAAGAGCTCTGGCAATAATTATAAAGTAATAATAATGATGATAATAATAATAATAATAATAATAATAGTGGGACACCATACGACGACCGGCTTGTCCTAATAGTAAGCATAGCAACAATGGTTAGTTCATAATCATTTTACTACTTGAAAGCAAATGTATATTCAAAGTTTTAGGTATAATATGACTATGGATCGCTATAGTACGCAACAACCTCGTGCGTAATTAAAATTTCTTTACGTACGTTTAAACATCATTGTATCTACCATTATAGGTGTTTCTTATGTAAAAAAGTACGCCCTACAACTTTTATTTGAACATTTTTGTCGAAAAGTTAACCAGAAAAAAGTTATGGCGTGTTTTATTAGAGAAAATATAAAAAAAAATATCGAAAAATTTGACTTCGCCAAATTTCACTGTATTAATGATATATTTGACTATTTTATAATGCATATTCTTAAAGTTTACACTTTTCTGAATAAAATTCGATACTAATAATTTAAATTTTATCAAGCCAAAGATGTGAAAAAAAATCGAGAAAAATCCTACCGTACTCTATGTTCAAGACACCATTTTGTATTGTTCCGACGCGCGAACTTTAGCGAACTTTCGTTTATTTACTTGTCACACGATGTACTTTCGATATTTCATAGTTAGAGCTGGTTATCTCGTCGTTGCCGGTTCGGTAACAAATTTCGGGGTGAGTTGCAGGCCTAATACGACAACGAATGGTATTTCAACAAGATGGAGCTCCACCTCATAATGCTGTACTTGTGCGGCGAACATTAAATGACAAGTTCCCCGAAAGGTGGATTGGACGCAATGGTCCTATAAATTGGCCGGTTCGATCGCCTGATCTAACGCCGTTAGATTTCTTTTTGTGGGGCCATGTTAAGGCATACATTTATAAAGAAAAAATCGAAAATCGAGTGGAATTGCAAGACAAAATCATCGAAGCATTTGCAACCATTACGCCACAAATGATTTTAAATGCAACAACGAGTTTGTTACGACGTGCACGATTGTGCATCGAATGTGACGGTGGACACTTCGAACACCTTTTATAAATAGAGGTATCATCTTTATACTATTAATTTGCTACTGGTTTTGAGCGAGAAAATTATGAACGGTTCATGACTAATGCTAACGTTTTTCACAGATATTTTGTTGGATTTGAGCGGTGAGCGTTTGGACCGCAAAATAGACTTCATGTACATATTAGTTAATTTTATTAATTCACACGTTTTGTATTTTTAATTTTATTAGTTCATACGTTTTGTATTTTAGTTTTTATTAATTCACACATTTTGTAATTTTATTTTAATTTAAAATTTTTCTTTCTATTGTCTAATTAATAATAAATCACTTACTCATTCCATTGATGTAAATAAATCAATTTTAACATTAAAAAGGAAGCTTATAGTAATTTACGTCGTAAAAAAATATTTTAAAAAAATTATTTGAAAATTATTTTGTGGATTTTGATGAAGTACGCTTGTTTTGATTTATTTTACGTTAATTCTTTCCATTTTATTTCATTATGTTAACTTCTTTCTTTTCTAAACACCTAAGATTTTATTACGATTTTTAAGAAAGAGTCTGGAGAGTGTCTGGACTTATATCAGAATTAAATAAATAGTCGGTATTAATAATTTTATCGACAAATTTAATCAAAAGTTGGAACAAAAATGATTTCATCGATTTCATCAATTTTCATCGTGGAGATTTATTACCATCATATGAATTAACGAAATAAATATGACATAATAACACATATCACGGATATATTAAATTATTGAATAAATAATTTATTACGAACAAACAAAAATAGTTTCTTAATAAAACATTTGAATTTCTTTACAATAATTTCACATTACTCAAAGGCATTCGATTCATGAAAGCACCTTTATCATTGGCCATGTTACCATCCCTGAGCGCGCGAAAATCTAACCTTCTCATTCGTTATCTTTAAACTTCTCTCATTTAAAAACTATTATAGCCTCGGCATTTTCGTATTAGAATTTTTGTCTTAAAATGTTACAAAGTATTTGTCATTAAAATATTTATCGCCAGTTTAGGTACACCCTGTATATATGTTACTCTTGTCTCAAGATAGTAAATCAATCTTATTTTAAACATCGCGAGCTATAACATCGAGTAAAGAATTATTCTAAATGCAAGAATATATAAGCCTAAATTTATATATGTTATTCTTGTCCCAAGATAGTAAATCAATCTCATTTTAAACATCGCGAGCTATAACATCAAATAAAATATTATTCTACATGCAAGAATATATAAGCTTAAATTTATATATGTTGCTCTTGTCTCAAGATAATAAGTCAATCTTATTTTATTCGCGAGAGGAGAATAGGAATTATTGATTTAATCTAAATATTGTTTTATTTTTATGCTACTTTAGGTTGTAATGAGATTAAATGTGTCAAGAATATTTTTTAACCAAATTGAGAATTTTAATCGACGGTACTGGCAATCACGATATACGCGTTATTAAGATTTGAAATTTATTATAAACTAATAAATTTTTCAAATCCTTTTCGTGTATTTCCAAGTACACGAATTTCCAATCTACTAAACTGCGTGCCAACCGATTTGTCAGACTTTAAAACACAGTTTCGTTGGAGAATTAAAAATTCCCTACCCCCCTGATTGAAAGAAATTATTGCGAAAAATATTACCTCAGCCAGAGTTTGAACCTGGAACCTCCCGTATACCGTGCGGGTGTCGTGCCAATTCGACCACTGAGGCTGTGATAATATTTGTCGCAATAATACATATTAAGGTGACTAAGTAATAATAATAATAAGATGGAACACCGATATTTCAGTCGACGGTGTAAATTCAAACGAATAAGTAACACATTAACTTCGCCAGTGATTATTAACCAAATTGAGAATTTTAATCGACGGTACTGGCAATCACGATATATGCGTTATTAAGATTTGAAATTTATTATAAGCTAATAAATTTTTCAAATCCTTTTCGTGTATTTCCAAGTACAATTAAAATTTTAATTTTCCAACGAAACTGTGTTTTAAAGTCTGACAAATCGGTTGGCACGCAGTTTAGTAGGTTGGAAATTCGTGTACTTGGAAATACACGAAAAGGATTTGAAAAATTTATTAGTTTATAATAAATTTCAAATCTTAATAACGCGTATATCGTGATTGCCAGTACCGTCGATTAAAATTCTTAATTTGGTTAATAATCACTGGCGAAGTTAATGTGTTACTTATTCGTTTGAATTTACACCGTCGACTGAAATATCGGTGTTCCATCTTATTATTATTATTACTTAGTCACCTTAATATGTATTATTGCGACAAATATTATCACAGCCTCAGTGGTCGAATTGGCACGACACCCGCACGGTATACGGGAGGTTCCAGGTTCAAACCCTGGCTGAGGTAATATTTTTCGCAATAATTTCTTTTAATCAGGGGGGTAGGGAATTTTTAATTCTCCAACGAAACTGTGTTTTAAAGTCTGACAAATTGGTTGGCACGCAGTTTAGTAGGTTGGAAATTCGTGTACTTGGAAATACACGAAAAGGATTTGAAAAATTTATTAGTTTATAATAAATTTCAAATCTTAATAACGCGTATATCGTGATTGCCAGTACCGTCGATTAAAATTCTCAATTTGGTTAATAATCACTAGCGAAGTTAATGTGTTACTTATTCGTAAGAATATTTTTTGTCTAGTAATCAGAAATCTTTTCTGAGGGTGCGTGTCAACAACTTGATGCAAACGCACAGAGGATTTTTGCACATATCTGGAACACACTTATGTCATTTTTTAAAATTACATTTCTCGTAAAGAATGTAGCTTTACTTGAATTTAATAGAAAGCAAGTTGAAATTTTTGTATAAAGTAATATATTATTTTGTTACAGCAATTAAATCATGTAGTGCGCCGGGCGCTCCAGCAGGAACGACGAAAAGTACATGCTGGTGGAATAGTATGCATTTCAACATGCATACGTTCCACCAGCAGCATCAACGCTCCCGCCGATGCTGCCTCCGCAGATGACGCTCCCGCCACCATATATGTACGGTATGGGTAGCTATTACTACCGTAGTCACCCATATACAGGGTGAGGCAATAACTATTACCACCTTAAATATCTTCGAATCTATAAGGCCCAGAGCAAAATTAGTGTAACCAAAATTGTACGGTACGAAGGGGGCTATCATATAGCGATAATAATTTTTGTCCAGATGGAGGCGCTTCGGAGATATCAAGATCATCTTTATTTTTTTTAATTGATTCGGTACATTTTTTTTCCATAATATGATAGAGGAGCTGAAAACAAGTTCGGAACTCATGACACAAGATCATTGAACAAGATTTAAAGTGAAGAAAAAACGATTAAAAAATACATTTTTGTATTAAATGAAATTTACGTTTAAAGAAGATGTTCCAAGTAACGTTTTATCAGTATGTTTATAGGTATATTTTGGTTTTTGACATTGCTTATAAATGAGGATCCTATCAACTTGTTTTTCAAACGGATACATCGTGCATGATTGACTGACTTTTATTTTCTTTTTATTTTAATCTTATTTTAATCCATTTTCATGTCTAGTTTATCCTGGGAACTTGCTCAGATATTTTTCAGTAGTGGAAATAAATACTCACGTATTATCATTTCAATAAAAACAAACATACTCTTTGAAGGACATCTTAATGCCGTAGTAAATAAAGTAAACATGACAAGATTAGTATCGGCAAATCAGTCAATCGTGCAAGATGTATCCATTTGAAGAACAAGTTGACATGATTCTCATTTATGGGGAATGTCAACAAAATTCAGTGCGAGCGAAAAATTTATATGCTGAACGATATCCTAATCGCATTCAGCCTTCGCGTAAAACATTTAAAAATGTGTGCGATAAACTTAAACAAACCGGTAGTTTAAATACTCGTAAAAGTGAACGTGAAAAACGAGTAACCCATGAAGGAAATGAAATTGGTGTCCTCGCCATGGTTGCACGAAATCCTCATGTTGGTTCGCGAACAATTGAACGAGAATCTGGTATTAGTCAGAGGAGCGTACTCCGCATTTTGCATCGTCACAAATTCCATCCATACCATCTTAGCCTTCACCAAGGATTACATGGAATGGACTTTGTGAATCGTGTTAGATTTTGTCAATGGGCTCAACATCAGATTCAAAACAATGATTTATTTTTTGATACCGTGTTATTCACTGATGAGGCAACATTTACTAATCACGGGAATGTTAATTTGCGTAACATGCATTTCTGGGCAGTGGAAAATCCTCATTGGCTGCGGCAGGTCGAACATCAGAGACAATGGTCTTTAAATGTATGGTGCGGTATCATAAATGACAAAATTATTGGTCCTTATTTTTTTGACGGACATTTAAATGGCAATAGCTACGCTAATTTTCTTGAGCATACATTAAGTCCTTTGTTAGAAGATTTGCCTTTAATTATACGACGAACAATGTGGTACCAGCACGATGGATGCCCAGCTCATTTTTCATTAGTTGCGAGAAATAAACTGAATGAAAAATTCACAAATCGCTGGATTGGACGTGGAGGTCGTGTAGTGTGGCCAGCTCGTTCGCCAGACTTGACACCACTGGATTTCTTTTTATGGGGAACCCTAAAGGACATGGTCTACAAAGAAGAACCAACTACACCTCAAGACATGCAACAACGGATTATTACAGCCTGTGCATCAATAACGCCCGATGTTATTAAAAAATCAAGCCAATCAGTGATTGAAAGAATCCAGTGTTGCATCGATAATGATGGCCATCACTTCGAACATCTTCTTTAAACGTAAATTTCATTTAATACAAAAATGTATTTTTTAATCGCTTTTTCTTCACTTCAAATCTTGTTCAATGATCTTGTGTCATGAGTTCTGAACATGTTTTCAGCTCCTCTATCATATTATGGAAAAAAATGTACCGAATCAATTTAAAAAAATAAAGATGACCTTGATATCTCCGAAGCGCCTCCACCTGGACAAAAATTATTATCGCTATATGATAGTTCCCTTCGTACCGTACAATTTTGGTTACACTAATTTTGCTCTGGGCCTTATAGATTCGAAGATATTTAAGGTGGTAATAGTTATTGCCTCACCCTGTATATGTAAAGAAAAAAATATACAGGGTGTACCAGACCTGACGTGCCACTTGTTAATGGCAGATACCTGAGATCATTTTGAGTCGAAAATCCTAATACCAAAATGCCGAGGCTATAATAGTTTTTAAGTAAGAAGTGTTCAAAGTTGGCCAATCAAGTTGTTTGAAATTCGCGCGCTCAGTCATGTCACATTGCACAGTAGTAAAGGTGCTTTCAAGCGCATTAATTCTATTATCGAAACTGATATAATTTTGCATACGTATTGTCTGCGTCGTTGTAATTGCTTTTTATCTTTATTGTAATGTATGAAAATTATTAATTAAATGTAATAATATTAATAGCAGGGTAAAAGACATAAATATTAATTATGTAAAATGTGATACTGTCGAACTGTCAAAACTGTCATATGTATTTTATCATAAATGGATGATGATTCTGATGTAAAAATGTACAGATAAATATAAACTAATGAATTACATTTTTGTTTATTAATAAGTGCTAATAAACAGAACATAAAATAAAAATACATAATTTTACTTTAATTAATAATAAAGTTATTTAATAAGCTTGAATTACATATGTTTCTACTTGTCTTGCTATTGAATTACATTTTAGTTTATTAGAATAAATTTTATTAATAATAAAATTATTTATTTTTAATGTAACATTTGATAATTTAAAATAAACTTATTGCTAGATAAGAGATTACATAAGCTATTCTGTATTCTGTATTCTGTAATTTTGTAAAGTTACGGCCATAGCTTATGTAATCTCTTATCTAGCAATAAGTTTATTTTAAATTATCAAATGTTACATTAAAAATAAATAATTTTATTATTAATAAAATTTATTCTAATAAACTAAAATGTAATTCAATAGCAAGACAAGTAGAAACATATGTAATTCAAGCTTATTAAATAACTTTATTATTAATTAAAGTAAAATTATGTATTTTTATTTTATGTTCTGTTTATTAGCACTTATTAATAAACAAAAATGTAATTCATTAATTTATATTTATCTGTACATTTTTACCATCAGAATCATCATCCATTTATGATAAAATACATATGACAGTTTTGACAGTTCGACAGTATCACATTTTACATAATTAATATTTGTCTTTTACCCTGCTATTAATATTATTACATTTAATTAATAATTCTCATACATTACAATAAAGATAAGAAGCAATTACAACAACGCAGACAATACGTATGCAAAATTATATCAGTTTCGATAATAGAATTAATGCGCTTGAAAGCACCTTCACTACTGTGCAATGTGACATGGCTGAGCGCGCGAATTTCAGACAACTTGATTGGCCAACTTTCAACACTTCTTACTTAAAAACTATTATAGCCTCGGCATTTTGGTATTAGGATTTTCGACTCAAAATGATCTCAGGTATCTGCCATTAACAAGTGGCACGTCAGGTCTGGTACACCCTGTATATATAATACCTACGTTTATGTACATTTTTGGACAAATATATGTATATGTATATGTTCCAAATTCTTCTTATATTATTACATCCTATATTATTTATCCTTGCAAAATCCTATAAAACATTATAAGTAAAATAGCTCGCGATATGTCATTTAGTATTTAGATTATGACCAATTCTCTCTCTTGAAATTATTATTTTCCAGTATTCCTTACATCCGGTGTGTCTTATACATCTTACATTATTTTATATTGCTGACAATGTTTCAATAAGATAGATTCCCATAATTGTACATTGGTTATTATGTAATGCTAAATTGCATATCTGAAGCTATTCATGATTCATTACTTGATGAAATCATAAATAAAAGTAACATAATATTATACAAATAAAAATAAAAGAGGAATCAAATCTTATTTTTTTCTAATTTATACAATATTTGGAACTTTATCAAGTAATGATTCATGAACAGCTTGCGATATGTAATATAACAGTGTTATTAGATAATAACTAATGTACAATAATGGGAATCTATCTCATTGAAACAGCAATATAGAATAATGTAAGATGTATAAGAAATACTGGATGTAATGAGGAATGCTAAAGACATAATAATTTCAAGATGGAAAATTGTACATTGGTCATTATTTGAATGGTGAATCACATATCTCAAGCTCTTCAGAACACATTATTTGATAAGATGCCAATATTAGTGAACACCAAGTTATAGCAACATATAAGTAACATGGAATGGGAAATTGCAACATAAGACGCAATGCTACTATTAGTTGATATTTATTGGGATGTTATCAAATAACGTGTCATGAATAGCTTGAATGTGTAGTTTAGCATTACTTTCACATAATGACCAATGTACAATTCTTTATCTAATTATTATTCTCCTGCATTCCTTATATGCAGTGTCTTTTATGCATCTTATTTTGTATTGTTTATAATGTTTTAAAAGATAGATTCCTGCAGTTGTACACTGGTTATTATCTAATAACACTGCTAAATTACATATCTTACTGCAGCTATTCTTGAGACATTACTTGATAACATCACAAAATGTTATATTGTATAAATTAGAATAAAGTAAGAATAAGATGTTTTTCTTATTTTATTCTAATTTGTACAATCTTATATTTTGTGATGTTATCAAGATCAAGTAACGGTTCATGAACAGCTGGAGCAAGATAATTTAGCAGTGTTATCAGATAATAACCAATATTCAACTGCAGGAATCTATCTTATAAAACATTATAAACAATACAGAATAAGATGCATAAGAAACACTGGATATATAAGGAATGAAAGGAAATAATAATTTGATAGAGAATTGTACATTGATCGTTATGCGAAAGTAATGCTAAACCACACATCTCAAACTATTCTCGACACATTATTTGATAAAATCACAAGTAATCAATCACAAGTAATACAAAATAACATTTTTATTGCGGTGCATGTTTTTCACAAGTGTCTTTATCTGTCAGAGTCATAACAGGTTATAAACACGCGGTCAAGACGGCTACGCATTTATAACCTCCTCTGACTGTGACAGATAAGACACTATTAGTGTATACGTAATGACTTTATCGACATGTTCGGCAACGACATCTCTTTCAAAATCCAGTAACTATTCCTACATGCCATATTGCTCCTCTTCCCCTTTTCTAGGCTAGAAGTTTTCGATTTGCATTCATTACAACTAATCTTTTTTTGTAGGCTTTCATTCTTAGTTCCAATTGCACGATATTGTTCTTACATGTTGTCCCTAGGTCATGCTGGTCTAATTTTGTGGATATTTATTGTGGAATTGGTAAATATGCAGAATAGTGGCCCCCTCACCGATTTCGTTGAACTTAGGCTTAATCGACGCGTTTTTGCGTGAAATGAAAGAATCTGGCAAAAAAAGTGTCGCTCTGCCCCGCGAAGCGAGATATTAACAGTTAAAGTTGACGACTATCAGGTTATAAAACCTGTCATACCGACGCGATGCAGCGACTGGTAGCGACTACGAACATGCCCTGCGGCCACATGCGCATGCTCCGTAGCCGCACGCGTATGCAAAAGTGCGCGAATTGAAAACCTATGTATACTTATAATGCGTATCGCTTGACTTTCGATGATAAATATGTCGCAGCCACATGGTGTACACACACAAACGCAGGGAGGGGGGGTGCAAGCACCCCCTCCACCGGTAGACAAGGTGGACCTCGCTTTACAACTTAGCATAACCTATAGGTTAGTGGCGCGCTTTACAAGAATGTGCTTTGTATGTGCTTCAACTTACAAAGCGCATACTTGTAAAGCGAGTCCCACCCTGCCTATCGGCGGAGGGGGTGGGTAGGGGGGTCCGAAGCCCACCCTTGCACCTCCCCGCGTGTGTGTGTGTGCGTACACCATGTGACTGCGACATATTCATCATCAAAAGTCAAGCGATATGCATTATAAGTATACATAGGTTTTAAATTCGCGCACTTTTGCATGCGCGTGCGGCCACGGAGCATGCGCATGTGGCCACAGGGCATGTTCGTGGTCGCTATCAGTCGCTACATCGCGTCGGTATGATAGGTTTCATAACCTGACAGTCGTCAACTTTAACTGTTAATATCTCGCTTCGCGGGGCAGAGCGACACTTTTTTCTGCCAGATTCTTTCGTTTCACGCAAAAACGCGTCGATTAAGCCTAAGTTCAACAAAATCGGTGAGGGGGCCACTATTCTGCATATTTACCGTGGAATTTTTGAACAAAGCAAATATTGTCATGTATACCAAAAATTAACAAAAATATTAATTTTTTTTTGTTTTCGATATAAATTCGACCACCATGACCTAGATTTTGATGCGTACTTTAATTCTAGACAAAAATTTTGCATTTCTATAAAGCCAATCAAAAGATTTTCTCTAAGAAAAAAAGCCGGTATTACAGACGGCTTTAGGATCCCCTTAAATGTACACTGACTTCGTTCCACAAGTCATCTTGTTGTTTTCTTCCTCTTTGTTTCACCGGCAAACTACTATCGTACAACGCACGTCTGTTTTTTACAGCTGAGATGAGGTGTTCATCCAGCCCATCTTTATCTTGCACATTATCTTTGTTGATTTCGTTAGTCTCGTTTTCTGCAATAACAATTTATTAGTAAAGTAATTCATACAATTTATTAACAATATAATTTTAGAAATTTACATTATCTGTTATAAAAAGTCTTCCTTCATTATCCATCACTAATGAATGTAGATTGTTCGCAAAGCAAGAATGCTGTTCAAGTTGGTCATGTTTTAATATCCAACTGCAATACCCACACTTATATTGTTCCTAAAAAATTAAAATATATAAATATATTAGTTGTTATACATACGCGTGGCACCTTTTGTTGGTAGATAAAATACATATATAATGAATACTTTACCATGTCGTGTGAATTAATTGATATACTTTAGATTTATATTATTATAATACTTTTGTAGGCGAATTTCTTATTAAACGTTTAGCGAGCCTGTTCTCAGCAGTTCTCAGTGCCTTTAAAGCACAGTTACCAGCGACTATTACAAAATACACGTTACGTACAGGTTATGCGACTATGTTTGCCGGTTTGCGACAATTGCGTTGAATTGCATTGCAACTGTGTTCCGTTTTAGTTCCGTTCTGGAAAATTTTTGCCATGGGGACCCCGGCCACGAAATAACGGAACGGAATTACTATCATTGGCTAACCCCCCACCATAGCTTATTCATTACTGTTTTGTTCTGCTATTTCTTTCTCCATCTGGACGCACCCTAAAGGCTGGTTTATGATGGCCGTATCCGTTAACTTATGCCGGGACCTGTTAAAGTTTGACAATGGGATTTCAATACTTCCGTTCATAATGAGTCTCCGGATTCCGGTGAATTATGCCGTAACTGTAAAGTAACTCAACTTGTAGGCTGGTTTATGATGGCCGTATCCGTTAACTTATGCCGGAATCGGTATGGTTCAATTCTGGGATTTCAATGAGTTCCAAGATGCAGGTGAATTATGCCGTAACTGCAAAGTTAACTCAAATTTAACTTTAGGGAATACAGCAAGCGATTTTGAGAAAAAGTTGTGCACATTGGTTACAACCATAGATTATTTTATATAAAGTCTGTTGTTGCAACCAATTTCTACAACATTTTCTTTTATGGTTTGAAGCTATAATTGCACGTGGCGCGCGTAATGTATTCGTATACGATTGTAGAAAATTCGTGATCATTGAAGTGAAACTTCTTAGGGCACGGGGGGTGATTCGAACCGGAAGCGTCACGGAAGTGCGTCACGGAAGTCGCGTTACGGAAGTCGCGTTATGGAAGTCCGTCACGAAAAGTCCCTGAGTGGATTCGGAAGTATTTCGAAGAGTTCTAGAGTTCCCTATAGGTTTTAGTAACAGTTCCGTTCAAATAACCCCAAAAATCGATAATAAAGTAGAAAAATATTGATGGTAGCGGCTTTCTCAGGGTTTAAAAAATTAATCGATAATGCTGACCGCCGGAACTCCTTGGAAATCGTTAAAGGACATTCAGAACTACATGACAAATATAATAGAACTCCTGGAAATGACGGAATTATGCGCGGGCTGACTCATATATCCGTAAATCTGGCTCTCTCGGGGTTTAAAAATAGTTTAAAAAATTAACCAATAACGCTAGGCTCCGGAACTCCTTGGAAAACGTTAAAAGACATTCAAAACTACGAGAAATATAATGGAAGTTGTAGATCTGTCAAATATCAGACTCGAAGCGGTATAATCAATATTTAGAGAGATACAGTCATTTAAAGTGTGTCTTTGGAAAAATTTCTAAGTACCGAGGAGTAAAATTTTTTTTTGAATTAGGCGGTTTTAATCGAAGTTCTAGTAGCCCGCCGAAGGTTCTATCCATGAATCAGGGTCTTCGAAGCTCTGAAATAAAAAATGACAAAATTACTGTTACCTTATATGTGTCAGCTCCAAACATTTTGTAACGATGCACCCTTGAGTATGCCGTTCACCAGCCGAGCCGCCCGGCCGACCACCTGTCGGGCAAAGGAAGGGGGCGGAATGCCCCCACACATTTTTTAAACAAAAGAAAGCCGGCGCACTCGCCGCCGGATATCGATTCGAGACAAACGGATCGATATCCGAAAGCGCCCGAACAATATCGAGCGCGTTCGCGACGCCGGAGCGCTCGGCGCCCCTACTCCGGCCCGACATCCCCGCCACGTGCGTCTCCGCGTCAGCGATACCCCCCGCTACCGAAATAACGAGCCCGGGGGGTATAAAAAGGCGACGATTTTGCCTAATTAGAAGACTCCGTCGTGAGACAGGAATCCGACCAGACCTGTCCGCTGCTCACGACTTCCAGTCCCGATCCTGCTCCTTGCAATCACCAGCCGTGTCGACGAGGTTGAGAGTACTCAGTCTCTATTCGGGAGTTCCCGTACGCCGACACCGCTGTCCTGAGCCCCGGTCGTACTGGTGAGGTTGAGCGTACTCGTCTCTTCCGAGAGTTCTCGGTTACCAGTGCCGCCGTTTATCACACGCCAAAGTCCACGTTTCGTGCAGAGCGTTCTCTGTACGCCGGGCGTACCCGGCCGTGGTCTTTCCCTTGACGTGTACTGGACAGAGCGTGCTCTGTCCTGCCGGGTGTTCCCGGTTGCCGTCTACGTGTACTGTGGAGGAGAGTACTCCTCCCAGTCGGGTGTTCCCGATTACACGCAGCTTCCTGACATCTTGTCAAGATCCTCGCGCCGCGTATCCACACGCCATTTCAACGCGCTTGTCCGTGCAGCCCCGCGTGCTGTACCCGCCTCGCGCTATCCTAACATACGCCTAATCGCTCCGCGTGCCGTACACGCCTCGCGCCGTTCTCAGGTATTCACACGAATCTTGTAAATTAAGCACCGCCTACTTGCACGCGCTACTTACGCCCCACGCGGGCCATCGACCGCGCTACTTTCACTTTTCGCGACGCCCCACGCGGGCCATGGACCGCGCCCATCGACCGCGATACGAAGCGTCCCGTCAGCTACCGCCGTAGGCCCGTCACGTAAATACGGGAAACTATCGCGCATCGCCGTGCGATCACCTCGCACGTATATTGTAAAGCGAACTAATACTTGTATTAACAACGCGACATTTCTATAAATTGTAACAGCGATACTGAGGCTGTCGCCTCATCTAATATTGTAAATCTAATAACTTCAGTTTATAATAAACCTTCAGTAATTATCAGATACCGATATCTCGTCTCTTCCTCCGCGCCTCTTTCTCGACCCTGACCAGCCGCGAGCTAAGATCCGAGCATCGGGAAAACAGGTTGTTTTATGGCGCCCGAACAGGGACCTGACTGTTAGGAAGAGACGTTCGCGGAAACAGTGTAATGCGAAGCGAATATTACCGTCTTAATAAAATCGAATTAAGTAACGAACTCCGGAAATACAGTCTAGACACCGAAGGCAGCATCGACATATTCCGTCAACGATTACGCCAATACTTTAACGAGCACGCCGAGATGTTCGCGAATACCGCGTCAAACGAAGCCCTCCTCGGGCCCGCGCCCGCGATCACCGTAATACCCGCAACACCGTTAGAAAACGCGCCCGTGGTAGAATCCGCCCCCGCTTCAACTCAAATCATGAATCAGATGCGTAAATGGGGCTTACATTTCGACGGAAAAGGCTCGTGGGCATTTCTGGAACGTATCGACGAGTTAAGAGCCGCGTACGAATTCTCCGACGCACACTGGCTACGAGGCCTACCCGAGTTACTCAGGAAGGACGCACTCCTCTGGTGCCGGAATAACCGCGAGAACTGGGATAGCTGGGCCGACTTTATAGCCGACTTTAAAGATACGTTTTTACAGCGACGTTACCGGCTACAATTAATAAAAGAAATCCGCGACCGAGTACAGAAGGAGGGGGAACCGTATGTCAAGTACGCGACACACATGTTAGCTCTTATGCGTCGGGCGGGTGGATATTCTCCCGAGGAGCAAGTCGAGCAACTCTACAAGAATCTCCACCCTGATTACCAGAAATGAATCTGGCGGAGCGACGTGCGCAACCCCCGGGATCTCCAACAACGCGCGGGCGAATTTGAGAGACTTCAAGTCAATCGCACAAAGCAAGCTCCCGCAAAAATCGCGGATACGCCGATAGCCGCCGTCGCGTACAATCGCAGTGAATATTGTAGGAGATGCAAACAACGCGGCCACACGCGTTTCGATTGCCGACGCCCCGCTCGGAAATTTTGCTCGCAATGCGGCAAGGATGGCGTTCTTACCAAGGACTGCCACCCGCCGCCGGGAAACGGAACCGGGACCGCGGACACGCCGGCCGTCCCCCGGTCCTCGCAGTAGAGTTTACGCCCCGGCCGCACTTAACAGTACGCGTAAGCAACCATCCGCTCGACGCGCTTTTAAACACCGGGTCCGAGGCGTCTTTTGCTAACGAACACACCGACCAGCTCGCGCAGACTCTCGGTTTTCCGATAGCACCGAAGGAGGGAGAGGTCCAATTAGCTAACGGTCATCACATCAGACTGCCCGGCCGCGTCTGTTTGCCAATCCTCGCCGACGAACGAATAATATGGCATACATTTCGGATAATGCCGAATTCAAAAAGCGCGCTACTCTTTGGAATAGACATTTTGGCCAAGCTAGGCCACCCGATACCGGTCCCGGGACCCGCGCACGCGCCCAATCCCACACCGGCTGCCGCAACGACCGAAGGGATAGTCCCGCGCACGCCCGAGGAGGAGAAACGGCTTTAACTATCCTTGCGGGAAGAACTACCGTTGTTCGACCAAATCGCCGGTCCCACTGACCGAACCGAGCACCATATTCGCGTAAAAAAATAACGTACGCCCAATTAAACAGCGATACCGCCCGCGAAATCCAGCCATGCAGGCTATCATTGACACCGAGGTCGATAAAATGATAAAAGACGGAATAATTGAGCGTTCGCACAGCGCCTGGAGCTCCCCTGTCGTCGTGGTCCGTAAGAAGGACGGGGGACATCGATTTTGCGTCGACTTCCGAGCGGTTAACAACGCGACAGACCCGGATGCCTACCCTCTCCCCCATATTAACGCGACTCTGGATAAATTACGCGGGGCAAAGTATCTTACAACGCTTGATCTGAAAAATGGATATTGGCAAGTGCCCCTCACGCCGTCGAGTCGACCAGTCACCGCATTCACGGTACCCGGGAAAGGACTATTTCAGTTTAAAGTCATACCGTTCGGACTCCACTCCGCCCCCGCGACGTTTCAGCGCCTGTTAGACACCGTTCTCGGCCCCGAACTTGAGCCTCACGTGTTTGTCTACCTCGACGATATAATCATTATCAGTGAAACCTTCGACCAGCATATACAGCTGTTACGCGAGGTATTCCGACGACTCCGCGCCGCGAATTTAAAGTTAAATCCGGACAAATGCCGATTTTGTGTCGACCGTCTACGATACCTCGGACACGTGGTCGACCGCGAGGGGCTTCGCACCGATCCGGAGAAAACGCGAGCAATCACTCGATGGGAACGGCCTCAAAGCGTGAAGGATATTCGCCGGTTTTTGGGAATAGCCTCGTGGTACAGGCGTTTTATTAAAGATTTCGCGTCCGTCGCCGCGCCTCTCACCGCTTTAACCTGGAAAAACGCTCGTTTTAACTGGGGGGCAGACGAAGACGCCGCGTTCGAGCAACTCAAAAAGACGCTCACCACCGCGCCGGTTCTCGCCTGTCCGGACTTCTCGCGGCGCTTTATCTTGCAGACCGACGCCAGCATCTCCGGCCTCGGGTCCGTACTTACGCAGAATTTCCCGGAGGGGGAGAGGGTAATCGCCTACGCGAGTCGAACGTTAAACGCAGCCGAAAGAAACTACAGCGCGACCGAGCTCGAATGGCTTGCCGTAATTTGGGGAATCCGGCGGATGCGCGACTACCTGGAGGGATACCCATTTACGGTCATCACCGATTACCAGTCCCTCCGGTGGTTGCAAAAGCTGGACGCCCCTACCGGGAGACTAGGACGCTGGGCATTCGAGATCCAGCAGTTCGATCTAGAAATAAAATATCGAAAGGGAACACTGAACCGAGTCGCGGATGCTCTCTCGCGCCAACCCGTGGCCGCCGCGATCACCGAACCTCCCCGTTGCCGCTGGTACCAACGAACGCTTCGCGCCGTGCAAAACTCCCCTCGCGACTTGCCGGACTACGATATCAGGGACGGGAGATTGTTCCGCCATGTGCTCCACGAACTCGACTTCAAAGAGGTTCCCGCCGACGGTCAGTGGAAAAAGTGCGTGGCGAAGAATATGCGACCGGAAGTTCTCCGCCGAAACCACGACGCGCCTAGCGCCGGACATCTCGGCATCGCGAAAATAATTTCCCGCATTGCACAATTATATTACTGGCCCGGTATGTTTAGAGAAATTGCACGTTACGTTTGAAGCTGCCCGAAGTGTCTCAGACACAAGGTCGCGCAAACCCGGCCGGCCGGTACATTACACGCGACCGCTGTTGCTCGCCCGTGGCAACAAGTCACGTTGGATCTCGTCGAACCCTTGCCCCGCTCGACGAAGGGGCATACATGGGTCCTGACGATGCAAGACCGCTTCACCAAGTGGTTAGAAATGCGCCCCCTGCGCCGCGCCACTACCGGCGCCGTCACGACAAACATTTCGGAGGCCGTTATACTTCGCCACGGATGCCCGGAAGTAATTCTGTCCAACAACGGGACACAATTACGATCCGCGCAACTGGAGAAAATGCTCGCCGCGCACAATGTTCGACACGCATACACGCCTGTACACGCGCCGCATTGCAACCCGGTGGAGCGCACGAATCGAGTAGTTAAAACGATGATCTCTCAATATGTAGATAAGAATCACCGAAATTGGGATAAACGGCTCACCGAGTTGCAATTTGCGTATAATACCGCCCGACATGAGGCCACGGGCTATACGCCCGCCTACTTGAATTTCGGCCGCGAGCTCGTATCCCCGCTTAACCGCGACGCCGCCCCGAATAGCGCCGCTCCCCCACCTGATGTAAGACGCCGGCACCTCGAGGAAGCCTACGAGCTCACGCGAATTCATCTCGCACGTGCTTTTCAAAGACAGCAAAAATATTACAATTTACGGCGCCGCCCGTGGACGCCGAAAATAGGGGAGTGGGTATGGAAACGCGAATACCCACTCTCCAACAAAGCCGCCGCGTTTAACGCGAAACTTGCGCCAAAGTTCCGAGGCCCCCTCGAGGTGCGACAAATCGTATCCCCCGTAATTGTGGATCGACGAGATCGCGGCGGAAAGTGGATTCGCCATATCCACGTTCAAGACCTAAAACCTGCGCCAGCCGCCCCACCATCCGGAGAGGACGATGACACGAGCTCTGAAAACAGTGACGACGAAAACAACGAGATGCCCGTCGACGCCGAGAACAGTAACAACTCCGATACAGAAAACAATGATACAAACACAGAGGACGGTGACGATAATAATGAGACGATCACCGAGGACGATGATGAGACAAAAGAGCCGTAAATATCAACACCCCCTGCAGCCGAAAAATTCACGAAAATATACGATAGAACCTCCAGACAGACCACCGAGAGACTCAGATAGACAGCAACCGTCGCAATGAGCACACCAACGGAAAGCACTGTCGAGCAAGACATCGTCGAGGAGATTAACGCTCTGCTGGCTGAACCAGTAGAGTACGATCCAGAGAATCCGGACTTCGGCGCAACGTGGACACGACTCTTCAAGCCCGGAGCAGTCGCTACTGCCGCCGCCGTCACCGAGGCAGCCGTACAACCACGGGCGAGAAGAAGCATCCCCGTCGTGGGATGCAGACGGCAACGGTCGGACCAGCAACAGCGGCAGAAGTTAAGCTGGCTGACATCACCACCGCCGCCGCTGCCGAAGCAGAGGAAGGTCGCAGCCAAGCCGACGACCACAACTACGGTCCCGAGCGTAGCCACGACCGCCTGGCCAGCTCCAGCCATGCCAAGGGCCCTGATCGTGCTCCCAGCAAGCGCCACGGCCGCCACCACCAGCACGGGACAGCCTGAAGTTAGGAGAACTTGGCCAGGAGGGCCAAGGGCCCAGAGCCGCATCCGCCGATTCAGGTGCAGGTGGAGCCCGGGCACGTCGTCCTTGTGCCACACTTCGCCGCTCACGTGTCCCGCCATTATAAGGCGAGATTCCGAGGACAACGGTGGCACATTAGATTCAACCGAACCGGCACCGTACGAAGTATCCTGCGCATGGAGTAAAGCGCCAAATTCGCGCTATCTGAAGAGGGGGGGGGGGTGATGTTGTAACCGGACACGTAGGGTCACGCTTGATACGACTCATTCGTCAAACTACCGAAATATTAAAGATTCGTGAAAACACGGTCGCCACTCGATTTTACCCGTTAAATCGAGAAAGGTAAGTATACTACTAACCGTATCCGTCGACTGATTCCCTCTTTTCTCTGTTTTAGGTGTTCCGGGACTGCTGCTGCTGCTGCTGGCCGCTCGTCGTCGCTGAATTTTCTACGTGGAAGCCGCTTCTACCAACGATACTTGGACCTCGCTCGCCGCCTCGGATGGACCCACAGGATCGTCGCAGAATTTCAGGTAAGTATCGTATTCCACTCGCTTGTCACGCGAGCAAAGTGCATTTACTCGCACTTGATTTCCGCAGGATCAACGATTTTCGAAGAATTCCCCGCTTGGAAGGTGACTCAGGAAAGGTCACAGGATAACGTCGAATAACTTCTGACGCTATGTATTCTTTTATATTTATAACAAAATATTTATTCAGTATTATCGAATAAATTGTCTTTACAGTTCGATTCACAATGATTCGTTTCACTCGCGTGGTGTTACATTGGGATCGTTCATCGCGTTCAGCGTGTAGCGCGTTTGATCGATAAGAATTGCTTATGTTCGGTATTCGATGCGCACTCGGGTATCTACGGTCGTATCGAGAATGTTCGCACAATTCTCCCGATAGATTGTCCTTGGTGTTGTGATCGGTTATCGAAATACGAAAGTTCAATTGTCGATCGCGCTATCTTATCGCGTAAAACTGCTTTAATTTGAGTGTCGCGATATATCACTCTTATATTCGCGAACTCCCGGATATCGCTCCGTACGTGGGCCTCGTCGGTTGTAACAAGAACTTCGAAATCGCTCGCTAATACTCTCGCGGTATAGGAAACGTGTTAATACTTCGAGGTCTCCCGGCGGACTGTCTAGAGCCGTCGCGCTCTCTTGGGCACATTCCCTCCTGGGCGGTTACCCCCACTCTTGTTATTCAAGAGTGCCCACGTGATCGTCGTATGTTCGCAACTACGCAGGAGACAAACAACTCTGACATCATGGAATTTTCCAATATGTTCTACGCCTCCCGAATCTGTCTCGCCGATACGTCTCGAAAATATTCCATCTATCGTATCGCTCGACTATTTATGCTTTTCAGGATAACTGGATTTTTACGCTGAGATATGCTATTTCGTTCGCGCACGGCTACCGTATTTCGCATGTTCGGTCGCTATGAGCTGACGTTAATGTATATAATCCCTTTTTCCAGCAAGATTACGCGTACAAGAACATCGTTGCATGGTCGTCGAATTTAAGCGGGATTTCGATATTCGCGCTATTAGGCATCTCATAATCGCCCCTATGTTACTCGTTTTCTCCGATGAGGCTTGAGCAGCTACTTCGGTGCTCGCCGGTCGGATTCAAGTGGGACCCTTACATATACGCTAATTAGGACCTAACAAAGCCGCCTATCACATCGGTTTTGACGTACGAGGTCCGAGCAGCTATCTTGTTGCTCGCCGGTCGGAATCGATCGGGACCTCGATATCCACTCTAATTAGCCTCCCCGAGATACACCTATGTCGGTCAGGTTCGGCTAATCAGCCCGTGCAGCTATCTCGATGCTCGCTCATCGAATCTCGACCTGACCTGGATATTCCCGCCAATCGGCGTCCCCTGAGCATGCTCGTATCGGTCAGGTTCGGCAAATCCACTCATGCAGCTATCTCGTTGCATGCCTATAGAATCTCGACCTGACCTGGGTATCTCCGTTAATTGGCGTCCCCTGAACACGTTCGCATCGGTCAGGTCTGGCTAACACGCTCGTGCAACTATTTCGTTGCTCGCCCATCGGATGCAAACCTGACCCTATTAATCAAGCTAATTGGCCCACCACGAGTTCATCTATGACGATACATTCCTCATTTAAGGTCTATGCAGCGTTTTCGGTGCATAGCCGGTGGATCTGGCTGAAAGTATAACTTTCGTACTCGCGGTAGCTCAACTGACCCGAATCTATGACCTATTTACGCGCAATATGCCCGTGCAAGAGTCTCGTTGCATAGGCATCGGATCGCCACGGTAACTCGATAATCGCGTTATTCGGCACTCGCTTGACATGCCACGATCGATTGTTTACTCACGCAAGTCCCGTGCAGCTATTTCGTTGCACGGTCGACGGACCACGATGAGAACACATAAGGTGTGCTTCTCTCGATCTACAACGCACCCCTGTCTAGTCTTTATTCGCGGAGGGCGCTCGTGCGCGAATTTCGCTGCACGAAATTCGTTAACTACCGAATTCAATTTCTCGGCCTTGAACTTTAGTGTCGCGTCGTTAAGTTTGGCGAAATCTCTCTCTCAGTATGATTTTCGTGCGCGACGCGTCATGCTCGCATCGCTCTACAATGACGCGTGAATCGCTCTATGCTGTCGAGTATTAACGCTGAATCACGGGTTTCCCCCTTTTTTTTACTATCGGGAAAACCAAAAGAAAATCAGACATTGCTTATAATCGAACTAAATATGAAGTAACGTAAGCTTTATTGCTTCGTGGTACATAAATAATTGCACGCCTTGCATGGCGTGTTCGCACAATACGCAAATCAAAATCTAAATCTAACTTATTCTCTACGTTGCGATCTCGTTGATCGCTCAGTCAAGGCTACACGTATATATACGTGTGTACGCGTATGCCGCGTGTACTCTCAGGTACTCATAAGTCTTATAAAAGGAAATCAATCAATTATTATGGCTTAATGGCGCCTCACGGTTCGCGTATGAGAATAACGGAAAAGAAATTGATTACGCTTACGGTAATGTTAATCGAACGAAAATTTATCTTATCAAGCGTATTTTTTTTTTTATATAACAATATCTTATACTTATATATATATATATAAGGGTGTTACTAAAAGACCGCCCACTAACTACATAGCGGTATTCCTTGTCAAAAACTGAGTCGAAAAGTCCTGAACCACTTTTTTCTATAATGCTTAACAAAGCCGTAATCATTGAGTAAAGTTAGTCCAACCAGCGTCGTTCTTTAGCCGGGCGAACGTCGGTGAGCCGCGCGCCTGATAGTGTGCGTGAGCGCTCCGCCGCGCATCGCGCGGCGTCAGGACGGCACGGCCGCGGTCGGCCGCGGCGGTCGCGTTTTGCTTTCGCGCGCGTCGCGTGCAATATTCTTACGCATTGTAATAATAGAAATAATTTTTCTTGCACTAAAAATCACTTTTTACTCTTGTCAGAAGTACCTCCTTGCAGAAAATTTTGACAACGGATAAAACTTTCGCCAAGACATAACTATTATTAAGATATAAAAATTTAAACAAATACAAAAAATTATACTGTGTATTTTACAATACAAAATTTTACAATATAAAATTTTACAATACAAAAATTATTTTTTAATCCGTTTCGTTAAATATCTTTGCGTTAACTTAATTTAAATTATAACACAAAGCACTTATTGAATCTTTCTACGAGGTTTGCCCATAGTTACTCAGAAGTAATAAATTTTTTAAGGGAAATTTACTGTAACAATTAGATATTTAAATAATCTCGTACTTAAAAGGAAATACATTAAAAATATTATTAAAAGATAAAGTATTCAAAAATAAAAAAAATTTCTTTTTTTATAAAAAAAAGATTTATCCTAAGTTATAAATAACGCTATCCAGATGTACAATCTTTTTGAAACTTAAGGCAAATAAGAGCAAACCGCCGAGCGAACAATATTAATTTTTATAGCGAATAATAAATAATAACACGTTTAATAACTTAAAACAAAATACAATACAAACGCTTTGGCCTTAGTTTAGATCCTCTTTATTGTAATATTTCACAATAATCTTAAATCAAATCGTTAACAACGCATAAATAAATATGAAATGTTATCATATTCGTAATACGTAGGTCAGCGGTAAAGATGTTAGAAAAGATTAAAAATAAAGTAAATGCGGTCATTTAAATAAAATAAAATGTTAGCTGCAATTTGTATAAGTTTTTTTATGTTAAATTTACTTACCAGAAAGTGTAATATCAGTGTCATGATGATCTACCGTCTAGTTTCAGTAACGAAACAATGCTTATGAGTTAATATCAGTGTACGGACTGAAGGCCTAGACTTAAGCGTAAGCTGAAATGAGTACAGAGAAATATCATGAAGCATCATATAACAAAGTAACACTCGTAAATAAATAAAAATAAGCTAATGAATAAAACAGACTACAGATGTCAATTGTGTGGAAGTTTTTCGACAATAAGAGAATAATCATTAGAAAGATTTTTTATTTACTAGCTTATTTATTTAATTTATATTTTTTATTTACTAATGTTATTTTGTTATATGATACTTCATGACATTTGTATGTACTCATTTCACCTTGCGCATCAGCTTAAGCCTTCAATCCGTGCACTGATCTTAACTCATAAGCATTGTTTAATCACTGAAACCAGACACGGTAGATTATCACGAGATTGATATTACACTGTCTGATAAGTGAATTTTACATCTTTATGAAAAAACTTATACGAATTGCAGCTAACTTTTCAATTTCAACAAACAAGTAAAGGGCACTGAGAGTCGACGCGGTTCTTGATGCGTTAAAATATCAGATTACTGATTTATTAATTCATTGTACATTCAATCCGAATTCGTACGTTTCGGCTCAGGATTGAGCCATCTTCAGCGATATAAATTAATATTTGATCAAGTTCTCCATTATACTCTAGTGAGTTTCATGATTGAAAGATCCAGAAACGATGTTAGTTTGGGATTTACAGATTTTGATCTCGTAGTCATTTACATCGTTTACATCATTTACATCATTTGACTGCGTCAACAGTTACAATTTTTCAAATTTATTTCTTTCACCTTTGGATATTACACGGTAAAACTCATGAAATCATGGATCAAGGCCAGAAGAACAAACATCAAGAACAAAGTCCGAATAAAACGTTGTACTTGATTCTTTGATAATGGCTTTCTGTGTAATGTTTTCGTTCTCTTGACTATCTGGTGAGTTAATCATATTTATTTAATTCAGTTGGGATTTACAGATTTTGATCTTGTAGTCATTTACAAACTAACATCATTTCTGGATCTTCCAATCATGAAACTTACTAAAGTATAATGGAGAACTTGATCAAATATTAATTTATATCGCTGAAGATGGCTCAATCCTGAGCCGAAACGTACGAATTCGGATTGAATGTACAATGAATTAATAAATCAGTAATCTGATATTTCAACGCATCAAGAACCGCGTCGACTCTCAGTGCCCTTTACTTGTTTGTTGAAATTTTCGAGAGTCCTTGACCTTTTATTTATTTTCAATTTCACTTTATTTAAAACGCAGCAGTTATCACGTAATTTACCTTATGTTCAACCTTTTTCAATAACTTTACCGCTGACCAATGTTTTATGAATACGATAACATTTCACTTTTATTTATGCGTCTAAACTAAGATAGAAACGTTTGTATTGAATTTTGTTTTAAGTTATTAAACGTGTTATTATTTATTATTCGCTATAAAAATTAATATTGATCGCTCGGCGGTTTGCTCTTATTTGCCTTAAGTTTCAAAAAGATTGTACATCTGGATAGCGTTATTTATAATTTAGGATAAATCTTTTTTTTATAAAAAAAGAAATTTGTTTTATTTTTGAATACTTTATCTTTTAATAATATTTTTAATGTATTTCCTTTTAAGTACGAGATTATTTAAATATCTAATTGTTACAGTAAATTTCCCTTAAAAATTTATTACTTTTGAGTAACTATGGGCAAACCTTGTAGAAAGATTCAATAAGTGCTTTGTGTTATAATTTAAATTAAGTTAACGCAAAGATATTTAACGAAACGGATTAGAAAATAATATTTTATTGTAAAATTTTATATTGCAAAATTTTGTATTGTAAATTTTTGTATTGTAAAATACACAGTATAATTTTTTGTATTTGTTTAAATTTTTATATCTTAATAATAGTTATGTCTTGGCGAAAGTTTTATCCGTTATCAAAATTTTCTGCAAGGAGGTACTTCTGACAAAAGTAAAAAGTGATTTTTAGTGCAGGAAAAATTATTTCTTTTATTACAATGCGTAAGAATATTGCACGCAACGCGCGCGAAAGCAAAACGCGACCGCCGCGGCCGACCGCGGCCGTGCCGTCGTGCCGCCGTGCCGCCGCGCGATGCGCGGCGGAGCGCTCACGCACACTATTAGGCGCGCGGCTCACCGACGTTCGCCCGGCTAAAGAACGACGCTGGTTGGACTAACTTTACTCAATGATTACGGCTTTGTCAAGCATTATAGAAAAAAGTGGTTCAGGACTTTTCGACTCAGTTTTTGACAAGGAATACCGCTATGTAGTTAGTGGGCGGTCTTTTAGTAACACCCTGTATATATATATATATACAGGGTGTTACTAAACACCCTGTATATATATATATATATACAGGGTGTCCCAAAAAGCTCGGACACCGTTTCACTGACAAATTCTGTGGAACATTCTAAGAAGAAAATTCTTATGCGAAAATGTTGAGGCTATAATAGTTTTTGAATTATAAGCATTTAGAGTTAGCGAATCAGACCGCCTAAAGTTGGCGCGCTCAGGTGTGGTACATCGCATAGCAAGTAAAGGTGCTCTTGTGCATTGACTCAGTTTTTAGATATTGACATAATTCAAACGACAAGAAAATTACTTTGAAGCTTTGTCTTATTTATCTGTGATTGTTCAATTTGCTGTATATAAAGATTAATGCAAGCATTATGGAATATCAATAAATACGTATGCACAGCGAACTGTCAAGTTTGTCAAATGAAGTGTGTCACAAGCTAGCCCACTTTCACTTGCTATGCGATGTACCACACCTGAGCGCGCCAACTTTAGGCGGTCTGATTCGCTAACTCTAAATTCTTATAATTCAAAAACTATTACAGCCTCAACATTTTCGCATAAGAATTTTCTTCTTAGAATGTCCCACAGAATTTGTCAGTGAAACGGTGTCCAAGCTTTTTGGGACACCCTGTATATATATATATATATATATATATATATATATATATGCGATGCGGTCCGAGGAAAAGTAAAATAAAAACCGAAAATCAACACTAATACATATAAATCGGACTCGCATCTACGCGCGCGTTTGGGGCAATCGAGAACGGCTATGGGACGGATGGGCCCACTCCTGGCTTCGGACTACGTATTTCGGTACGTTGAGTCGTTCGTTGCCTATGATCCTCGGTCCCGTCGGCTGTGTCGCCTCGCCGTCGGTCCGGTCGTCCTCGCCTGCCGTAGCCTCCGTTACTGTCGCCGATGGACGCGTCACCGTTGCAGCCTCCGGCTGCAATGTAACGATGCACCCCTGAGTATGCATCGTCCCGGCCGTTCACCAGCCGAGCCGCCCGGCCGACCACCTGTCGGGCGAAGGAAGGGGGCGGAATGCCCCCACACATTTTTTAAACAAAAGAAAGCCGGCGCACTCGCCGCCGGATATCGATTCGAGACAAACTGATCGATATCCGAAAGCGCCCGAACAATATCGAGCGCGTTCGCGACGCCGGAGCGCTCGGCGCCCCTACTCCGGCCCGACATCCCCGCCACGTGCGTCTCCGCGTCAGCGATACCCCCCGCTACCGAAATAACGAGCCCGGGGGGTATAAAAAGGCGACGATTTTGCCTAATTAGAAGACTCCGTCGTGAGACAGGAATCCGACCAGACCTGTCCGCTGCTCACGACTTCCAGTCCCGATCCTGCTCCTTGCAATCACCAGCCGTGTCGACGAGGTTGAGAGTACTCAGTCTCTATTCGGGAGTCCCGTACGCCGACACCGCTGTCCTGAGCCCCGGTCGTACTGGTGAGGTTGAGCGTACTCGTCTCTTCCGAGAGTTCTCGGTTACCAGTGCCGCCGTTTATCACACGCCAAAGTCCACGTTTCGTGCAGAGCGTTCTCTGTACGCCGGGCGTACCCGGCCGTGGTCTTTCCCTTGACGTGCACTGGACAGAGCGTGCTCTGTCCTGCCGGGTGTTCCCGGTTGCCGTCTACGTGTACAGTGGAGGAGAGTACTCCTCCCAGTCGGGTGTTCCCGATTACACGCAGCTTCCTGACATCTTGTCAAGATTTTCGCGCCGCGTATCCACACGCCATTTCAACGCGCTCGTCCGTGCAGCCCCGCGTGCTGTACCCGCCTCGCGCTATCCTAACATACGCCTAATCGCTCCGCGTGCCGTACACGCCTCGCGCTGTTCTCAGGTATTTACACGAATCTTGTAAATTAAGCACCGCCTACTTGCACGCGCTACTTACGCCCCACGCGGGCCATCGACCGCGCTACTTTCACTTTTCGCGACGCCCCACGCGGGCCATCGACCGCGCCCATCGACCGCGATACGAAGCGTCCCGTCAGCTACCGCCGTAGGCCCGTCACGTAAATTCGGGAAACTATCGCGCATCGCCGTGCGATCACCTCGCACGTATATTGTAAAGCGAACTAATACTTGTATTAACAACGCGACATTTCTATAAATTGGAACAGCGATACTGAGGCTGTCGCCTCATCTAATATTGTAAATTTAATAACTTCAGTTTATAATAAACCTTCAGTAATTATCAGATACCGATATCTCGTCTCTTCCTCCGCGCCTCTTTCTCGACCCTGACCAGCCGCGAGCTAAGATTTGAGCATCGGGAAAACAGGTTGTTTTAATTTTTAAGTCCCGAAGTTTTCTTCTTACGAAAGCAGGAAGAAATGCATTCACTTCCGGATAGTGGACACGTTGTTGTAATACACATGGGTTGCAATCATTCATATCTACCCATTAGAGAATAGCGATTTCTACTCTGACGGGTGAGATATAAATGCCACCCATGCGCACGTATTTGTCGTTATTTATTCTAGTTGCACAATTTCATCTCATTAACTTTATATTTACAAACAGCCTGTTTTATATTATACTGCGCGCGGCGCAGAATAAATTTTCGTGGTAATGTAAACGTAAGAGTGGGTCGCGCCCAGCGTTTGAATTTCCCGCGCTTCCCACGTTAGAGAGTGCAACGCCACCGCAGCGCTCCGCGCTTGCGCGCCTCGCGCCCGATTGACCCCAGCGCTTCGCGTAACAACCCCAGCGACGCCCTGAGCGGCCATTGGCTGATTCGTATTAGTTGGTGGCGCGCATATACCCCAAGTGCGTACCGGTAGCAACGGCTACGCAGGTCTTATCCATCCGAGCATAGTCGCGGTAACATCTCTCGATGTAGAGCTCGCGAATAAAGAAGTCTTTGTTATATTTAACCGAGGGTGTATTCACTGATTCCCGGCCACCGCCTCCTATCCCGACATCACCTACGAGACCTGGTCATCGCCCGCGGATCTCCAATTAACCTGCGGCTGACCGCAAGCGTCTTACAGCTTCAGAAGTGGGATAAGTGCCTCGTATCTGCGCGGAGGATCCCATCCTGAGTCTTACAGCTTCAGAAGTGGGATAAGTGCCTCGTGGCTACGCAGGTACCCAGCCACGCGCCTTCGCGAGGATTCTATACGCATCGCATCGTACGCGATCGCACCTCGTGCTTGTGCTTCAAGAGGATCCCATCCTGAGCCTTACAGCATCAGAAGTGGGATCGAGGCCTCGTAATTACGCAGGTTCCAGCCACGCGCCTTCGCGAGGATTCTTCACGCATCGCATACGCGATCGCACCTCGTGCTTCGTGCCTTCCGGGATCTTCGAGAGGATTCTACCTCATCCTGAGTCTTACAGCCCAGAAAAGGGATCAGTGCCACGTGTCTTCCAGAGGATTCTTCACGCATCGCCAGCTACGCGATCGCGCCTCGAGCACTGTGCCTTCTGGAATTTTCCACCTCGTGTTCCAGAGACTTCCTATAACACATCCCGAGGATTCCTTTGTCCCTTCTCAGTTTATCCGGGAAGTGAACGTCCTCGTGTACGCTCATATATACGCCGAGTAATATTCGGTTTACCTGGCACCCGAAACGGGCCCAGTTTTGTTCGAGTGGAATTCGCCGTTCCCTCGAGTCGCGGGCATTCGTGCTTCTTTGTGCGCGATAAACATTCAAAGCGTATGCAACGGCCTCGCGTCTCTTTGTGCATCACGCATACACCCGTGTATCCACGCAACGGCATCTTGTGCTTCTTTGTGCGCGCGATAACGGTCTACTCGAATATCCGTGCAACGACGCCATCGTCTCATTGTGCACGCGATACCGTTTCAACCGGCAATTTCGCAGTTCCGGTCCAAGAAGCGTACGCGCAACGGCTTCACCGCTTCTTTGTGCGCGGCACGTGTAATTGAACATTCGTTAAAACCGTATGGACATTCGTGCGCGAATAGCGGTTCACCCGGCATCTTTACAGTACCGGTTAATGCAAAAAGGAAATCTTTCCCACGTTTCCGCATAATCAAACCTTGCATTTCGCATATTTCATTGTCCGCGAGTGACGCCATATTGCATCAGCTCACCGCGTGATCGGAATTTTCCGACGCCATTTTGGACCACGCATCTGCGTCGCGTCTTCTCTGGAAAGTTCCACCGCCATATTGGTGCCAAGTTAAGATGATGCCCCGCAAGCAGTTCGACGCTTTCACATTGTCGCGTCTTCAAGAAGAATTGAGAGAATTGAATTGTACGCAGATTCCAGAAACAAGAGAACTGTGTATAGACATGATTTTAGAAAAATGGGAAGAAAAAAGAATGAGAGCTAGGATCGAGTCGACATCCAGCATGGTGTCGAGCAGAGAGGATGCGCTCGGATTGTCAACGACGCTAAGAGCATCGACATCACGACCTTCTTCACCGCAGGGACAGCCTGGTGAAGATCCACCACAAGCCTCACAGCCCGCGTTTACACAGCCAGAGGAAGACTCACCTTCGTTGCCACAGGAGCGACAGGAGGCAGAGCCTAAGATACCACACACATTGGCTGGCAGAGACACGCCACCAATCGTGTTAGGCTCCTCAGAAGTTGTTAATAAGTTGTGCGATTTGATCATACAACAGAATGCTATGCAACAGGCTCAAAATAGGGTTCACCACGAAATGATGCAAGAACAAAACCTTCACCATCAAGAAACAGTTAATAAATTGCTCGAGCGTCTTGAGAGGAATCAAGGTCCGTCACAAACACCGCAAAGCATCAACTCTCAAGCGTCAGAATTTACGTCAATGACGACCAATGCATCAAGATTTTTAATTTCACAAATCCCCACGTTTGGAGGGACTGACGATGAAAACATTGAAACATGGATCGACCGTCTAGAAGGCATCGCGGAAGACCATGGATTGCCACAAGTAACTATGTTATCTGCTGCCACCGCCAAGTTAACGAAAGGTGCACAGAAATGGTTCAACCTGAGTCCACGTACAGTCAGCAGATCCTGGACGGACTTCAGACAAGCTATCATCAGACACTTCAAGAGACGAGTTATTTTTACAGACGTGATGGAGAAAGCCCATGCACGCAAATTGCTTCATTATAAGGAAAGCTTCCAAGAATATGCCATGGATGTTATTACTATCCTGCAACCACTTGATTTAAGCGAGGAAAACGTCCGTCACTGTATCAACAGTGGGATACCGGACATGTCTATCAGGGCAGCAGCAGCGTCCATTAAAGTTAACTCACTGGATGATTATTTGGAGCAGATGCATCATGTTACGCTCACTTGTCGTCCACACAGTCAGAGGAAGTCACCGACATTCAAACCCAAGTTTTCCAAATCAGACAAATATGACAAGTCCAAATCAGATAAGTCATCACAACAAGAGTCTTCGGTCAAAGATCAACCCCAGAAGGAGGGGAAGGACAGCTTTTGCTCTTATTGCAAAGTCAAAGGACAAACACGAGAAGAGTGTCGTAAGCTGAAGAGGAGAGAGCAGTCAGTCAAGCCGACGTCTACGAGTACAACGTGTACACCAGTCGCCACCGTCGTAGAGACACCAGCCGCCGACGTTGACTCATCCAAGTCAGACCGAGTAGCGTTTGTGCGAGAAAATAATTCTAACGAGATAGTTACTGATAGCAACATTCTCAAGGTAACAAATATTAATAATCTGTCATGCGATTCTACCGCGTTATTAGATACAGGTAATCCTATTTCATTTATTTCATTATCAGCATTTGCTAAATTTTTCCCAAGTGATTTGATTTTGAACCCAGTTAGTTCATACAAAGCGGTTAATGATACACCAATTAAAATTAAAGGTAGCATAGACTCCACCATTAAACTCAAAGTTTTGCCCAATGTCACCAGCCCAATTAAATTTCATGTACTTGATGATAAATCTTTATCAGTCGATGTTATCATAGGTTGCGATTTCCTAATGAAACATAAAATTGTCGTTACGATAAATCCGTCAGTAAAAGAATGCGACGAAAGAGTCAAATTGTTTGCAGAAATAGCATCTGTACAAGCTATAGAAGATTGTAGCGATAAATCCGACACTTTGTTAGAAAATGTTCAGGTTGATTTTGAGTCAGCAAAAAGCGAGTTATTGTCAGTTGTTCAAGAAGTTGAAAACACTAAGGTCCCCTTAGCGGAGGATGATTTTTCTGTACAAGTCAAGCTAAAAGATGATTCTGTATACGCGTATGCAGCCAGAAGATTAGCATGGTCAAAACGCGAAAAAATCCAAAAAATCATAGACGATTTCTTAGCGAGAGGTATTATAAAAGAAAGCGAATCTCCATATTGTGCTAGAATCGTTCCAGTCAAAAAGAAAGATGGTTCACTTCGTTTATGTGTTGATTTAAGACCATTAAATGAAAGAGTTCACAGAGAACATTCACCTTTCCCGTTAATCGAAGATAATCTGTCGAGATTACACGGCAAAAAAGTTTTTACAGTTCTAGATCTAAAAGACAGTTTCTATCTAATTAAAGTTCATCCAGATTCCACAAAATACTTTTTGTTTGCAACCCCAGATGGTCAATACGAAATTGTAAGATTACCTTTCGGATATTGTGAAGCTCCGAAGAAGTTTCAAAAAAGGTTAATTCAATTATTAAAGAAATGGATAAATCAAGGTTCAGTTTTTGTTTATATTGACGACATATTAATTGCCACAGAAACAGTGGAAGAGAATTTAAAGATTTTAAAAGAAATACTAATCGTTCTCAAGAAATACCAATTTACAGTCAATTGGAGGAAGTGCAAGTTTCTTAAAAAATCTATCGAATACTTAGGATACATCGTATCTGAAGAGGGTATTAAACTAAGTCCTCAACACATCCAGAAAGTTAAAGATTTTCCAGTTCCACGCAAAAAAGAAAAAGTTCAAGAGTTCATAGGTCTTACAAGTTATTTCCGTAAATTCATCGAGAATTACGCATCAATTGCCAAACCATTGCATAATTTACTTCGAAAAGATTCTACATTTAATTTTGATCAAAAATGTCTCATTGCCTTTAATACACTAAAGGAAAAACTTATTTCACCACCAGTTTTAAAAATTTACAATCCTAAATTGCCTACAAAATTACACACCGATGCAAGCAGCATAGCCATTGCAGGTATTTTATTACAAGAACATGATAAAAAGTTCGCCCCAGTAGCATACTTTAGCAGAGCAACGAATAAAGCAGAAGCTAATTACCACAGTTTCGAGTTAGAAACGTTAGCCATTGTCGAATCAGTAGAAAGATTCAAAATTTACCTCACCGGTATACCTTTCACTATAGTTACCGATTGTAATGCTTTAGTTTACACTTTAAAGAAATCTCAGCTTAATCCACGCATAGCCCGTTGGACATTAAGATTACAAGAGTATGATTACACTATAGTTCATAGAGAGGGTAAAAAAAATGCAACATGTAGATGCTTTAAGCAGAATGATAGCCCATGTTGACCCCATGTCATTAATAGAAGAACTTATGTTTAGACAATCTCAAGATGAAAAACTTAAACCCATTATTGAAAAGCTTGAAACTCAAGACGATGATTTTTACACATTAATTAACGGTTTACTTTTCAGAAAACGTCAGGATAAAAATCTTTTAGTAGTCCCAGACGCAATGACATCGAATATTATTAGAATTTATTATGATGATATGTCACATTGTGGATTTGATAAAACAATCCAAGGAATTTTAACTACATATTGGTTTCCGTTTATACGTAAGAAAGTTCGAATTCATATTGATAATTGTTTAAAATGTATTGTTTCAAATGTTTCAACCAATACCAGAGAAGGAGAAATGCAGATCACTGATACTCCAGATCAGCCATTACAGATCATTCACATTGATCATTGTGGTCCTTTTTCTACATCACAAGAAGGATTCAAACACATTTTTGTTATAGTAGACGCCTTTTCCAGATTTACTTGGTTATGTGCCACTAAATCTACAGGATCCAAAGAAGCGATCAAACATCTAATTAATGTTTTTGACATTGTAGGTTATCCCAAACTCATTGTTTCAGATAGAGGTACCGCATTTACCTCACGAGAGTTCACCGATTTTGTAAAAAAAAGAAATATTTCTCACCGCTTAGTGGCAGTAGCACAACCACAAGCGAACGGTTTAGTAGAGCGGATAAATAGATTTGTTAAATCATCCCTTACTAGAATAGATGAAGAATTGTCAGAATGGAGCGATAAATAGTCAGCGGTCCAATACACAATAAACAACACGTATCACACGTCATTAAGAGCGACACCGTCGAAAATATTGTTCGGTTATGAATTGAAACAACACCCCGACACAGAATTAATTAACTTTATTAAGAATTTAGCAGAATATGATCTCGATTATATTGCCGAGCGAGAGAAAAGTCGAGAGTTAGCCTTACAAGCAACAGATAACGTTAAGAATTACAACAAAATGTATTATGATGAAAAACACAAAAAACCGACCAAGTACAAACTAGGCGATTACGTATTTATTAGAGATAGATTGAAACCCGGCGACGAAAAGAAAATCAAACCGCCGTATAAAGGTCCCTATTTAGTCGCGAAAGTACTTGATAAAAATCGTTATGTAATTACGGATATACCAGGGTATAATTATACGCAAAAACCTTATAATTCAATATTATCCCCGGATAGAATGAAGAAGTGGCTACCAGTCCCGGAGCCCAGAGATTTAGTTGAAAGTGAAGAAGAAGATGATTAATTTTATTGTTCATATTAATTCATTCTATCTCGAGATAAATCGACGCTGTCGAAACGACAGAATTACTTTGATTTTTACGAGTCAAAGGTCATTTAGTTCATAAGTTACTAATATTTTTCTTTATATTTTACACAGCTCGAATTCATGTATTCTAGCTTTAAGTCAATTTATTACACGAATAATTTCGTTTTACAATTTACATTTGCATTTATTTCAGATTTCGAATTTTGTTTTCCATTTTCGAATTATATAACTTTCCAGGTTCCAATTTACCTATTGTAATTTTCTTTCGATTTCGATCATTCCGATATCTTATTGTAAAACGTTCGAGGACGAACGCACCGTCAGGAATGGCCGAAGCTGTAAACGTAAGAGTGGGTCGCGCCCAGCGTTTGAATTTCCCGCGCTTCCCACGTTAGAGAGTGCAACGCCACCGCAGCGCTCCGCGCTTGCGCGCCTCGCGCCCGATTGACCCCAGCGCTTCGCGTAACAACCCCAGCGACGCCCTGATCGGCCATTGGCTGATTCGTATTAGTTGGTGGCGCGCATATACCCCAAGTGCGTACCGGTAGCAACGGCTACGCAGGTCTTATCCATCCGACCATAGTCGCGGTAACATCCTCGATGTAGAGCTCGCGAATAAAGAAGTCTTTGTTATATTTAACCGAGGGTTGTATTCACTGATTCCCGGCCACCGCCTCTATCCCGACCAACCTACGAGACTGGTCATCGCCCGCGGTCTCCATTAACCTGCGGCTGACCGCAAGCGTCTTACAGTAATTACTGCGCGCGGCGCAGAATAGATTTTCGTGGTAACACTGCGCGCGGCGCGAGAAGGAACTTTCGTGGTAATACTGCGCGCGGCGAGAATAGATTTTCGTGGTAATCACTGCGCGTGGCGCAGAAGGAACTTCGTGGTAATCACTGCGAGCGGCGCAGAATAAATGTGCGTGGTAATTACGCGCATTTTAACATAACTCTGAGCGATAAT
>JASTWR010000550.1:0-112319 GCA_030770355.1 Harpagoxenus sublaevis | reverse complement strand
TTGTTCTTTTGTCAAGGTTTCAGCGAGCGCGTCGCTACATGTTTCAGCGAGCGCGTTGCGACATTTTTCACACATGTAAACAAACAGCGTCTCACACTACAGAAGCGAGCGCCGACGTTGTGGCGAACGTAACGCGTATATCGCTCGAGTGGAAAATAAAATACATCGTGATTCAGACCTGAAAAATACTTTTTATTTTTTCTCTTACGTATTTAGTCATGCATAGTGGAGGGAAAGGAGATAAGAAATAAAACGTTGTAACGTACATATACGTATAATTTATTTATTTTTTATAAGTGTTATAAAAGATTCCACTTCGTTCTCATGTTTCGAACACCAGTTAAATATTTTAAATACGTTTTGCAACGCGCAATTCTTCGTATGTTTTCCGCATCGCACAGTATTAGTGGCATCCAGAGTGTTCAAAGAGTCGATGTCTTCGTAATCCGCATTAATAGTCTCGACGATCATTTTCTTTCTCGCAAAATTTTCGAGCAGATCCACCAGCCATTCGCGTTTCTGGATTTCCTTGACGTACACGAGAGTCGGTGGCGTTTGTCGTCATCATCATCATCTTCTTCCATACCAAACACGGCCGATGTAATGAGACGTTTCACCATACTGTACGGCACGTTTCCGTCGTTCCATCGTAAACCGTGATGATTTTTGATCAACCAGGTAGCGCATGATTTGTCGGAATTCATGAGGAGATTCCACGGCATGGGACGTTCAAAGATGTAATGCGCCAGAACGGTTCCCTTTCGCAGCACCGCCTTCCTCCTTCACGACAAACTTCATTCCGACGAGGAAACCTTGCAGGTCCACGAACGTTGGTACGGACATGAGATTTCTCTCTCTTCGATGCGTTACTCGAGAAGAATGACGCGCAAATATGCAAACGCCTCGCGACACTTTTTGCTTTATACCCTGCTCCCCCTTCCCCCTCTCTTTATTAATAGTTGTTTTTCGACGTTGCCGCGAACGCTCAGACCATTTTGCGCACCACGTTGGTCAACGGGTTGTACTGAATAACGCGATCGTGTGTGATGAGACAGTACGCTGAGGTATTCGGCGGTACATTCTCCATGCAATCAAATTCTATTCTGACATCCACGGTGGCATTTTTGACAAATTCGTTTTGTCGAGAGCAATCGATGACCACTATTAGGAACGTAGAGTAGAAAATTCGGGACATCGAGACACGGCTGAACGATCTCGCGTCCGTAATACGCTCTACTGAAACGCGTGTACATATCGTACAGAATCGCCCATCTGTGTCTACCAAAGTCCAAATTCATGTCATCGTACGGATAGACTTCAGAGTTTAGATAAAGTTTCACGTTGGTCAATTTGCAATGATCGAACGTTGTACTTCTCTGGTCATAACGTTCTTTCAACCCGTCTGCAGAGCAAATATGACGTATCGCGGTTTTTCAAGCTGAGTCGCGGTCTTGATGGCCCACGAGTGTTTGGTCGTGTTCTGCGACAGGGGATACTCGTACTAGATCCCACGAACGGAAACTCATACTCAGATATCGTCCGTTTTCCAAGGCGCGCAGCATCGACAGTTTGTTGATCTCGTTCAGCTACACGGTGAGGCATTCGCCATTGTATCTTGAGTACGTTGATAGCAGGAGTCAACGTCGGATTTCCCACCAGGGAATTGTTATCGTTGCGCGATCGTATCAAGATCAATTCATGACGCGCGTTGTTCACCACGCGTTTGTAATCCTCGCAAAATCCCAGTAGCATGCTGAGCGTTACGTGAAAAGTAAAGTTTCTTCGCGTAGAAGTGATGTCCGCGTTATTGAACATATCCCAGCCGGCGTTTTTCAGAATCGTACTCGCGCCCAAAGACAGTGACGCGTAGTTCTTGAGCGTTGTTGTTATTCCTACGTTTCTGTTGCGATCAATCTCCACGCCGTCGAGTTCGTATCGAATTTCATCGAACATAAAAGCGACGGCATTATTCGCCAATACCACGTTATCGAGTTCATCGTCTGCTCTGTTCGCCGTCAATATTCCTTCGACGTAGAGAAAACTTTCGCACGGCAACGTATACAGATCCTGCTGTTGTATGGGTATTCGTATCTCATCGCTATACTCGAACGTTGTGTTGGCGTACGCATTGTACGTGTGAGTCTCGATCTTGATGATGTGATCGTCAAAGACCGGCTCGCTTCCGATGTTAAGGATATCGGTCATGTTTCCTCAGATATTTCGCACCGCGAATCCCAAAGATTGTAAGAATTCAACGTTCGACGCTGTGAGCTTCTTTCTCGTATCTGTAGCGTAGCCTAACGCTGGTGATGCAGATGATCGGACGATATCATCGGTCGCTACCGTAGTGTAGATAGTGTTATCTCTCGCGTGCTCCGAGTCCGTCAACACGTGCATCTCATATATGTCGCGCACACTCACGCGCGTTATCGCTAACGTCCGTCGTACGTGCAATCTGACGGTGATTTCTTCGCCTCGAAAGTCGAGCAATCGTCCGTCCTGATCCACGATGCGTACCGTTAGATCAGTAATGCTCTGTGCGATGATCGGTAGGTAAATGATCTGCGCCGGTGTTTCCGATATCTTATATCCTGGTGGCACGCTTGGAGAAAATTCGTGTATCGTGTGAACGGGTTTACCGTTGCTGTACGCACCCGCGGTCACGTTACACTCTAGGCGGATAATGTTTACGTTGATGATATTAATCGGTAGGTCCGATCGGTGCCATTTTCTCGGCTGCAATATACGCTTCGACGAGAATCCCAGTAGCGATCCAATGTTGTTTGGTCTGCTAAAGTTTACTCTGAAAGCGCAATTAATCTCGCTCTTCATCGTGTTGTAATTAGCACGGAGCACTAGAGGATATTTTACAGCCTCGTCGTCCTCGTACTCCGCGTTGTCGTCGTCGTCATCGTCATCGTCACCATACGCGCGAGCGGTCTCCTCTCGCGCGATATCCGCGACCGACGTACGATTGTCGCTGATGGAACGAGCTACGCGTCGGTCACGTCGCGGACGTTTCCGTGAAACAACGCATTTCAAAAACTCCTGTATCGCTTGTATCTCGTACGATCCCTCGGGTATCGTGATTTCCGTGTCATCCTCGTCAAAGTAGAATTTATTATTTGAATTAACGTTCGGTATCGTGTGATAAGTCTCAAAAACCGTTAGACCGAGCTCGTAGTCACCGTCGCTCAAATGTACGGCGGGAAAGTAGTGCACCGCGAGGATGCTGCTGTTCCCGGTCAGCGTGAATGTCATAGACATGTCGGGAAAACTGTTCGACTAACACTGAGTCTCCACGGCGTGTCGTCAGGCTTTAAATTCACGCCGATCGTCGTCGTCGTCGATCGTCAGGAGAAATCGCAGACACGCTTGTCCGCAAATATTCTGATCGTATGTCTGAACGGGCGTGTGATTGTACTCCACATGTACTCCACCTTCGTCACGCTCGGTCCGAAATATCGCGTCAACTCTTTTGGCGGTCGAAGATTACCGAAACTGTCGAAATACATCGCGCGGTTTCCCCTCTTTGCATACGCTACCCAGTGAGTACCGGGGCCCGCCGCATCGTCCAAATTTACAATGCCACTCTTGTTTCGACGTATACCGCTGATCGGTAACGAGTCACGCATGAAAACACCCCTGAAGAACGGTACGCGCATGTGTTTCGCCAGTCGATTCAATTGCACGTTAGTCGTAATACCCGTGGGCATTTTCAACGTCTCTCTGACGTTTTTTTTTCTTATTCTCTCTCTTCTTTTTCATCGACGCAACTCCCTGTCCGCGTTTGTACGGAGCGAGATAAAGTCCGCGGCCTTCCATGGCGCGATTGTGACGTTGCATTTCTTCCAGCTGACGTCGCGCGGTTTTGCTAGCGTTCACGGCAGTTGCGACCCCGGCCGCCCCACCGGCCAGGGAACCGAGAACTCCCAGCAACGGTAAAAGCGGCAATACACCGCCTTGTTTCGCCGCCGGAAGTATCCGTTTTTTCGACGCTCTCCTCCTCTTCTTTTTCACAGTTCGCAAACCCATTCCTAATTTCCGCTTGGCATTCATGGCCGTCCAGACGGCTGTAGCGGCAGCTCTCTCTCCGAGAGTCAAATCTCTCGCGATGACACGTCCTAGCGCCTGCTCGGCGAGTACCTTGTCCGCCGCGTGTCTCCCGGTGAGATCTTTGTTACGCGAATACGCTATGTCGTGCTCGCGACACGCCGCGTCCAGTGGATTTACACCCGGATCGCCTCTGGCTAATCGCTCCTTCAACCGAGTGCCCGGACCGCAAAACTGATAGCCGGGAATGTGCAATTCGAACGGAAGTGAGCTTATCGCGCTGTTGAACAGGCCTTTGCCTAATTTTTTCGCTGGCATTCGCCGCAATTTTTTATCAACGGTGCCGGACCGTCGATGTGCGTTCGATGATGTGGCAAATTATAATGTTTTAAGCACCGACGATATTGCTGAACCTCCGAATCCGCCTTTATATGTTCCGGAAGCTTGTCCCACACGTCGTGGACGTGATCGCCACACATTTGCAACAGAACAGCCTTTGGTACAAATTGTAGCTGCTCGGCGCTGCAATCGCGAATATCGGAAGGTCTTGATAACAGGACGAACATTTTTCCGCTATTGAGCGATTCGCGGATTCGCGCACCTATAAATAGGCGTCCGATCCAGCCCTCCGGTCAGCAATGCGAAAAAAAATGAGATTCGTGCGACAACCACAAGCGATTCGCGTGACGAACTGCGACGACAGATCACGGTCGATGGAGGGCAACGAGGAGAAGCGCAGGCACGGTACGATGCTACCGACCACTATACGCGCCATCATTTGCGGCCCCTCGAATTGTGTTAAAACCAACGTTCTGATAAGCTTGTTGGAAAGTACACACGGTGTGCGTTTCGAGAACGTGTAAGTGTACTCAAAGTCGCTCCAGCAACCGAAATATCGATATCTGGAGAATTTATTGACGTCAATCGACGAAATCGGCTACTTTACGTTCTCAAACAACAGTGACGTCATTCCGCCGAGCGATGCGTGTTCAAACTCGACATTCATCTTCGATGACGTGGCATGCGACAAGCAAGACGCCGTGAGAGAGTACTTTTCAATGGGTAGGCATTCGAACATCGATTGCTTTTATCTCTGTCAGACGTACACGAGAATACCTAAACATCTGATACGCGACAACGCGAACCTGCTGATCCTGTTCAAACAGGATGGAACCAATTTGAAACACGTGTACAACGATCACGTGAATACCGACATGTCGTACGATGAATTCAGCGCGCTGTGCAGCGAATGTTGGCAGCGCAAGTACGGATTCGTAGTGATAGGCAAGGACAGCCCGCTCAACAATGGTCGATACAGAAAAGGCTTTAACATGTTCGCGATACCGCAAAAGCGGTCAGTCGTCGTCGGTACCTCGTCGAGGTAAAACGTCGGAGAGAGCGTCACTTTACGTATTTCCGCGATGGCTGCGATCGACAAGAGCATGGATATCCGCGAGCGCGAGAAGGTTGCGAAGAAGATTGCGAAAACGAGCGAGTCGATTCGCAAGAAACTTTGCGCTATGAAGACCGGTAAAATCGAGAAAGACATTGAGTTGGACACGCACTTTATGCCTCTCATCGAGCCGTTGCAAAAGATCGCCGACAAATCGATCGCGGTGAAGAAAGAGGAGCCGGAGAGCGACGCTGAGATCGAAACGTTTTCCGAGGATGCGACGCCGAGAAAGAGAAAATGGTCGGATCACCCACCGGCACCGCGTAAATCTAGCCAATCGAAACGATCGAAAGCTTTACTGGATGTGCCACCACCGATAACCTCTACACCGATAACCTCATCTCCACCGATATCATTTCCGCCATACGTAACGGCGAGAAAAGTGCAGCCTACAATAAAGTTCGAATTACCCACAAACATGCATGTTTTTGAACTCACGGACGACACGGAGCTCGCGACGTCTATTCGAAAGGAGTTGGAAACGCCTGAGGGTCGAGAAACGTTGCACGATACCTTGGGGCCATTGGGTCAAGAGTACATCAGTGCTCTTATGAGCTCCAAACCAAGGAGCGATATAGATACCGTGTACGGTGTTTATCTCGGCAACGATGGAATGATGCTCGGGAATACACGTTTCAAGGTGGACAGCGTGGATAACATACATATCGGTGACGTAAGTTACATCGGCACACCCGGTATTTACGAGTTGATCTTTAAAAACAAGCCTGATGAAAACATGTACACGGAGAAGGATATGCAAAAGTACATGAATATATAGTTCGAGACAAGCACTCATAGAGCCAATCATGATCCTCTCGGGCGAGTAAAGTCCAACAGGAGATACAAGTACACGAATATAATGAAGAAATTGATACCGCCCGCATCTATGAAGAAACAATCCGGAAAAGGATTATTCGCGCCTCGCGCGATGACGCTGACCGACAATAAGATCGATGTACATAAGATCGATTACGTGCACTGGGACGATCCCAACGAGCTGGTGGATCGTCTACGATTGCTCGACGCTTCGCGCCACGCTGGCAACAATGCCCACGACAACGAGATCCTGTCGATCATCGAAGAACTTCGCGAAGCCGGTCTTATTATAAATTGAGCCGCGCGGCAACAAGCCGCTCAATCAGCGGTGAAATGCCGATTAACAAATTTGGTATATTCGAGCAGAGCAGAGACGCGTCGAACGCCGTATCGTATCATCAGTGGAGTGGATTAATGAGACACTTCGTGCGCGATAAAGCTCTGTGTCGCACCGCTACGGACTTTGACGCAAAGTCGCGCAAAATTCGTCGCGTGGCGCAACCGAAGGCTGACGGCGACGCGGTTAATAAACTGTACGTGGAACAGAGCGTTAAGAGTGTGAGAGACGAAGCGGATTTCGAGAAGCATCGTAAAACGCGATTGGAGACTGAATTCGAAACGAATCTTAAACTTCTGAGAGATAGCGTTAAAATTTTGAGAGATCAGTTGGAGAAAATCGAAACGAATCTGATCGCGCTCAAACGAGATACGCAATCCATGTTGGACGCGAAACGAGAGGCGCTCGAGGCACATATCTTTCGATCGATGAAACCTGAGTAACGATGGCAAGCGGCAAACGATCCGGGAAAGGTTACAAAAGGCTGTCGAATGACGATGACGACGAAGGGCAACGGGCGATTCAGGACCGGTCATCGAGCAGCAGCAGCAGCAGCTATCAACAGACCAACGAACGGGCCAGAAGCGGCTACGAATGGTTCAGAAACAGCTGTGAACGGTTAATGAGCAGAAATAGACGACGACAAGCCAACGACGACGACGACGAAGAGCTGAAAGAACTGAAGAAACCGCTATTGAGCGATGATGAACGGAAATAAATGGCTGATTGAATGTCATTGGTTAAAGACAGAAAAAAAAAGTTTGAGATATAATTTCTTTCCGCGTATTATTACGCACCGTTAAAAAAAAATGACATCGTCAAAATCCGATGGACGTAAAAATATCGAGAAGCGACGACTCGTCGAGGAACTGCACGCACCGGCGAGAAGAAATTTTCCCCGAAGACGCGTCATCGTGCGTGGGTACGATGGCCTGTGGCAGGCTGACATCGTCGAGATGCGTCCGTACTCGCGTTTCAATAGAGGCTACCACTACATACTTACCGTCATCGATGTGCTGAGCAAGTATGCGTGGGCCGTGCCACTCAAGAGTAAAGGCGGAAGCGAGACAGCCGATGTTATCGCTAAGATAATTCGAGACAGCAAGAAGTGTCCAAAAAACTTGCAAACCGATATGGGGAAGAAATTTTACAACGCTGACGTGCAGCGTCTCATGAGAAAACACGGCATCAATCATTATTCTACATATTCGGTGATGAAAGCATCGGTCGTCGAGCGATTCAATCGCACGTTGAAGAACGACATGTGGAAGATGTTTACGCTCAATGGGACTTACAAGTGGGTCGACGCGTTATCGCGACTCGTGTCGGATTACAACGCGCGCAAGCATCGAACGATCGGCGTGCGGCCCGTCGACGTTACTCCCGCGATCGCCGAAAGACTCTTGAACACGGTGTACAGCGAGATAAAAATCGCGGGTCCGGCAAAGTTCAAAGTAGGCGACCCGGTACGCGTCAGCAAGTACAAGACAATTTTCGAGAAAGGTTACACGCCGAATTGGACGACCGAGGTTTTTAAAATTGTTAAAGTGCAGCGTACTAATCCCGTTACCTATCTACTCGAAGACTATCGAGGAAAATCTGTCACTGGAGGATTCTACGAGCACGAGCTGCATCGCGCGGCCTATCCAGACGTGTATCTCGTGGAGAAAGTACTTCGCAGGAGAGGTGACGAGGTTTATGTGAAATGGTTGGGATTCGACGGATCGCACAATTCATGGATACACAAGGACAACGTGATTTAATATATAAAGACATTTATTTTTACTGTATAAAAAATATGTAGAACATAAAAATATGTATTACATACAAGTGTAAAATATAAGTATAAAATATAAGTAAAAAATATGTATAAAACGAAATATGAAATATGAAATATGATATGATATGATATGATATACAAGTATAAAATACATTTAAGAAAAATGTGTAGAAAATAAAATATGAAATACATAAGTATATAATATGAAATATTAAGTCATTTTTTATTATCCCATCTAATATAATATCTTTATTAACATCATGTCCAATATAAAACATTATATTTCATACATTGCATACATACATACATTGCATACATATAATACATACATACATACATACATACATACATATACACATACATACATACATTACGTTATACGTTATATTACATACATTATACGTTCCGTTATACGTTATACGTTATATTACATACATTTTACGTTATACTTTACGTTATACGTTATAGATTACGTTATACATTACGTTATACATTATATACGGTATATACATTATGTTACAAGAGGGTATTCAATAATGTCCCCACGGTAACGTATCGGTCGAATCCGGTAACATGTACCGCTTGTCGTCGTACGGACACAGAGCGATTTTCGTCTCGGACACTGTACGCACTTGGTGCAGTTTCGATCTTATACACGACTGGCGACGAGTCATTTCAATCTCGTCGTTCAGACACCGCGTGTAGTCGTCGAACGTTATAGTACGCGCTACGACGTTACTCTTGACACCTTTTGCTTTCTTAGTGTCTTTTTTACCATTGACTCGCAAGGCGTACATTTTCGCCCTGAGTCCAACGAATTCGGTCATGATCGCGCCATTATTTTCATCTTTCATCAAGCCCGGCACTTTCTTGTTCTCAAGCGGTATACCGTACGCGTTGTCGACCGGATAATCGCTCGTATCAAACCTAGCGATATCACGTTTCACGTTCTCGTACACATCCTCGCACTCTATACGGTAGATCAAACTGTCAGTGTCGGTGTACATAATTTTACATTTGTCGCTATACAGAGGAGACATGTACTCGTGATGAAATTCATACAAACATATCTTTGATATGTCGAGGATACACATGCCTACTTAGATCGGTTTGTTAAATTTCACCTCGAGTTTGCGCATTTCTATTGCAACCAAATTTTCTGAAAAAATACTTCTACTATCGAAATTTGGTTTAGCGATCATTGCTTCCGCGCCGTATCTACCCTCCCAATGAGTCAATAATTTTATGTCTACATGATTACGCACATTCTCCATCGTTTTCCCGAAAACCGCATTATTCATCAATTTATATAAATTCTTTTCAAAATCGTTTGTCGCGCGCGTTCTAAATCGGGTGTTTAATTCGATGTAATTGCGGAGCCATGGAGATTGAGCGAATTGCAATACGCGATGTATTTTTGTAACTCGAAGGCCATGGCGCGTGCATTGCTGAAGGTTGCGATAATGTATGACGTAGCGCTTCTTATCGCACACAGTCGCAAGGAGCTTGACCTGCCGCGCGCCTGGCGGCTTATCGCGCGTCGGACAGAACGGTAGGTCAGCGTGCGCGTTGTGTTTATTTTGTGGGTACTCCAGATCGACCTCGAGAATATAACCTGTGGGCGAATTCGTATCGATCGCGCTAAAATCAAAATTCGAAACATCTTTGATCCATCGAAAATCGGCGTACGGTAGTGGTTGGCACATTGCCCAACCGTACAAGTTGTTTACGTCGATATACATTAGGTACGACGATGGTTTCGATGGATCGTACGACTGCATGTACTTGTTATTGACTCGCGCGTATCTGCCTGAACATGAACTCAGACCGCCGCGAATACCGCGTTCGATAAACATTACCATATCTATATCGGTTAGCAGTTCGAAATTTACATGAGTATGCTTCAACATGGCGTCCCATGTGAAACCTGGCAATGTGTAGTAATAAGCGGGGTCTAGTCCGTAACTTTTGATGCAACTGTCACGAAAATGTTTGAAAACGTCGGCCAATAACAAGACATCTGTTTTTAAATACAGATCGCTGTATTTTCCCAAGGTTCGAACGGAGAACCGCTGCCAAACGTTCACGGCGTGCGCGTAATCGCTCTCGGATACAGTGTCACCGACCAATGAACTGTAAAATGATTCGCGCGGCGGTAAACGCGTGTCCTGCAGCTTGTCCACGCAATCCACGTATTCGTAAGGAAAGACACCTTTTCGCGTCAGTAGTTCTAAATCGTGGACTGATAATTCGGAAAATTTGGAACGTACAATTTTTAATTTGTCTTTATCGAGGAAGGATGCCAATTTCTCGAGACTAGTGGTGAGAAATTTTAACGAATCGATGAACCGTAACTTTATATTGTTTCGCGAATCTGATTTATCGGCGGTGTCTTTAACGTTTTTCGTGAACGAGATATATTTTTCTTTAGTTAACGGTAGTACGTCGATCGAACCTTCGAACGCGGCAGCTATTTCCTTTATGATAAAATGTGCGTCATAGCCAGATAAATTGTGAAACACTATAAAATGACATGAGTCTTTATAGTTGAGATTGCAGTTTGAATGTGCGGGACCTTTGTAACGACCGGTCAGATGGTAATGATCGCGTACTCGCTCCTCATCGTCGTTTAGTGTGAACGGTTTTTCGCAAATGTGGCAGTGCGTCGCGCTGTGAAACGCATGCCACTGTTCTTTCGAAAGCGTTTCCATGGGGACATTGGCGGATAAAATACCCTTTACGCGATGCGCTATTTCTTCGAGTTCGTTGGCGAACCACGCGACGCAATCTTTATCGCGGCGAAACCGATACGTACATAACGAGTCGTCGTACGAGCACTGCACGTATTACCCGACGCTAAATACCTCGTGGCGTTGATATGCGTACGTCGACGTTCTCTCATCCGCGTCCATCTTCTCCAGAGTGCATTCGAGATCGGCGTACACCACAAACGGAAGCCGCTCCTTCCTATTGTAGTTGCAGAAGCTCAACCATTTGTCGTCTTCGCTCGGTAGTCGGATGGCGCAGTCGTTTATTTCACTGCAATCTACCGTGTGCGATTGCAACTTGTCGCTCGAACTAAAATAATGTAGACATCTGCAAAAAAATTTGCAATTTTTACATATATCTTTCATATAAAAAATATAATATATCGTATATTATGATTTTTCTGTTTTAATGTATTACTCACCGATCGCAAAATATTTCCTATGTTCATATCTATTTATTTGTGAGCTCACGAGGCGGGACAAGTTCTTTATCCACGCGAAATGTCCCACGTTGTAGTCTCGCGAGTCTTGCACGTACAACAGATTGACGTGCTTTTCTCTCTTCCGGTCGGTGAGCCGTATCGGTAGAACGGTTAGCGTTTTATGTCCCTCGATGGTGTAGACATTTATCGATACGTCATTGAGTCGTTCAAATGTACTAATTCCTTTCAGAGACATAGGAAACTCAATGTCTTGTACATTTAACACGGTTGTATAATGTGGGTACAAGAATACCCGATCCACATGTTGCTCGACTGGATACAGCGCGGCGACCACCGACCACGCGAAACACGCATTGTCCGTGGACCTGACGTTAATCACCGCTTTCTTCCTCAATATCCCTTGTGGTAATTCCAAGTGACACCCCGCGCGCATAGGATCATATCTGTTGATATTAATTGTAAGATCGAGGATACGCGATAGGGCCCACCCGCTATCGCGCTCCTGGAACTCTTCGAGTTTCGCCAGTGTAGGTTCGATTACGTGTCGCTCGTACCACTCGCGCATATCGGATGTACGAAAGAGAGCATAGTTATTCGTGTTCATACTCTTATTGTCACGTTTATCACCCGTCACAAACTCACCATTGAACACGGTGTTCACTTTCACGCTGTTGTGTATTCGTATAGCATCTTGCACTTTCTTGAGCACTATACTAGCAGCGTCCACCATAAATTGTCGCGGTTCGATATAGTCTGTGTTAATCACCGCACCGGTCAGTATACGGCTTTCGAAAGCGGCATTGATCTCTCGCCAAACGAGTCTTTCCACGTTATTGCCACCGCCGCCACTACTGGTGCCCGCGACCACCAAATCACCACCGCTGTGTATAAAACGTCTGTCTAATTGAATTCTCGCACCCTCGAGTAGTCTGACATTCGACACCAATATATGTCTATCTCCAGGCCAGAGCCGCGGACGCTTGGCGCGACAGTGCTCTTCGAGCTGTTCAACAATTTCCTCGCATCGCTGCGCCCACGTGAAATACTCGCTCAAGGTAGCGACTTGGCGCGACTGCTCCAACAGTTCGCGTGCAATTTTATTGAGATGTTCCATGTTTTTGAGTTTTATAGTAATGTTTTTTAAATCACGTCACACCTCTACGGAGCACTTACACGCGACTCGACCGCACCGTACACACGATCGTTTGTACTCTTGAACGTGATAGCGCATACACGTTAAATGATGAGCATCGAAGCGTGCGACATCTTTATAATTCTCTAACAAGGTTTCAAAATTATGACGCTTATCATCACCTTTATAAAACGTCTTTGTATGGCTAGGATTGTCCACACATGCACAGGTTAAAGATCGCGAGGTGTCTTTCACGACCACTTGAATGCACCTCCCAATACCTGCATCAATGTCAATGTATAAAATCTCTACGTGTCCATTCACGATCTTGTTATAAATTTGTCTTGTCCATCCATATAAGTATACATACAGTTACGCGGCGGATCGGACACTTAACCGGATTGGAACGGCGCAGATATATACAGGTACAATTTCCTCGTCGGGACGGAACGGAAATATATACAGGTACGCGGCGAACCGGACATCTGGTCGGTTCGGACGGCGCGAATATATACAATCGGTACGGTTCGGATCGTCACGGTCATTTTATCGGAAATCGGCCCGGACGTTAAATCGGCAGGTACGCGTGGATCATCACGGAGCAGTCGCGGTAGCGACGTCTCATTTTAAAGGTACGGTACGACGCGGTCATCTATCGGACGGACCGGACGTTTTTACTTCCGACGCGCGGATCATCAGCGGCGCGCGGACTTTGGAGCGGTCGCGGTACGCGACTTCTCGGTTTTACGACGTATATACCGATCGGCCATTTCGGCCAGGAAAGTAACAGGAGGCGTCGGAGACGAGAGCACTCGACCGAGACGGAGAGCTCTCCACCTCGGCTTTTCTGCCTTCGCGGGTAAGGACGGGTAGGCGGTCCGGGAGTTCGAGCAGCGCCTGAGAGCGCTCGGTACGACTGCTCTGAAGAGTGAAGCACGCTCCCAGCAATCCGGATCGGATGTTGGCCGGGAAGCGAGTGGGCGTTTTCGGCTCGGTAGCCTGGTTTTATACCCCGGCGGCGTTCAGTGAGGGTTGTCGGCGTTGCGCGCGCGTCGGGGTGATCCGGAGCGGGGCAAGATCGTGGGTCTCGGTCCCACAGCGCTCGGCGGCGGTCGGGCTTTTCCGGCGGCCCGATATCGCAAGCTTAACACGTACGGCAGTCGGCAGATTAAAAACGATGCCCTAAAATGGTGCATCATTGCAACTTATCGGATATTAAATGGATGATCCAAGAGTGGATTTCGAATAAGAATGACGACTAACGGTGACGACAGCAGTAGATACGCGAACCGACAGCAACGCCCGGAAAAGAATAAAAGATGATATATCGAATAAGACCGCAACATTACATACAGAGTGATACGCAACGAGATAATACACAGAACCTTGAAAAAATCAAAGTAATATATTTATTACAAAAAAAAAAAGAAATGATATCTTTAAATTATGCGCTAATTAAATATATATTATATCGAAGAATAACTATTGTTCTTTTAAAAAATGTATTCCCATTAAAGTAAAAAAATTAATATAAAATGTGAAAAATTTTAGTGAAAAAAACTTGGCGCTGCTAAACATAATAATATATATTAATGAAACAATTTCTATAAATGGAAAAAGTACTTTACATTAATGTATGAAAGTCTCTACATCCACATTGTAATTATTAATTTAATATTTTAATTAGTTATTTTTATTGCTTTCAAATATTTTAAAATTTGGCAGCGCCAAGTTTTTTTCACTAAAATTTTTCACATTTTATATTAATTTTTTCACTTTAATGGGAATACATTTTTTAAAAGAACAATAGTTATTTTTCGATATAATATATATTTAATTAGCGCATAATTTAAAGATATCATTTCTTTTTTTTTTTTGTAATAAATATATTACTTCGATTTTTTAAGGTAAATATATTACTTTGGTTTTTTTAAGGTAAAGATATTACTTGGATTTTTTCGAGGTACAAAGATAACTACTTCGATTTTTTCAAAGTACACCACGCGTGCTTGGCGTCTTTTTTTTACCTTTTTGTAAAAGGTAATTTTGTACGGATATCACCCCTTTTTGTTATAGATACATCAAACGCCATAATGTCTATCGAAATCGACATTTATGTCTGATAAAATCAAATGTAAATATTTTTTGTATTATAACTTACAAGAATTATATCTGAGAGTTTGACATCCTTAAATGTGCAGTGTAGTTTGTATAAATTTATAAATCATTAAAAAAATTAAGACACAAAATATGAATATATTAGGCAAAGTCAAATTTGTCGAGAGCACATTATGCAGTGTTTGCTATAAATAAATTTTGTCGAAAGAAAAACAGATTTCATACAGAATTTGGCATGTACGATGCTATTGGCAGAATGTCATAGTAGATAATATATATATAGTAAAGTTTGTTAGCAAAATAAGGCAATTAATAATTTATAATACAAACTACACTGCACATTTAATTAAGGATGTCACTGTCAGATATAATTTTTGTGTTATAATACAAAAAATGTTTAGATTTAATTTTATCAGATATATTTGATAGTCATTATTAGAGAAAGAGAGAGAGAGAGAGAGAGAGAGAGAGAGAGAGGGAGAGAGAGAACGCGAGCGGGGAACGCGAGCGTGACCGTGAGAAAGAGCAATACGTACGATAGATATAACCTCGCGACCCTCGCACAGGGTGTATCCCAGGAACCAGCCATCCGCAAGGCGCAAACTCTGTCACTCCAGCACTGCATTTCGTTCGGAGTGTTCGGACGCGACGACGCGGACAGAATATTTCTCGACGACGCGGACGTCTAAAGCGGCCCATAACATGTACGAGTTTGATTCGCGAGCCGGACTCAAACGTTTTTCACCACACACACACTCCCGAATAGTCCCGAAATTTGGCTCGTCGGACGCCGTACCCGGCTCGTGACATCTCACCCACGAACGAGTAGAAACTGAGCCGAACCGGACTCGCGACGAGTATGGGCCGCTTCACGGTTATGTTTATCTCAATTTTCCGACGTTACAGATAAGCATCATAACCTCGACACGGACGGAATATTTCTCGACGACGCGGACGTCTAAAGCGGCCCATTATTTTTGTACAAGTTTAACTCGCAAGTCCGGCTCGGCGAGCCGGACTTGAAAGTTTTTCACTACACACACACTCCCGAATCGCGCAAAGCCCGAGTCGATCCAGCCGCGTAGGTTATCTCGCTTCGCGCTGTCATACACCGCCGGGCCGCGGGGCGCCGGAGGTGCGACTGCACTCAGTACACCAAGTGCACCGGCAGTGCAACTGCACTCAGTACACCAAGTGCACCGCTGGCGACGCTTTGTTGCTCTAAAATAGAAAATAGCGCCATTAACGTCAAGATTGTGAAAGTGACGCGCTACCCCTGGCGCCACGGCGCGCCGTGACGAGAGTGTGAAAGTCACGATCTGGGACGACGACGATGACGTATCTTAATTGAAAATTTCACACTTTATCCTATGTATCGTATTATCTCCGCTCGTAGGGCACGTAGCGGAAAAATAAAAACACTTTTCTTATATAAATTTGGTCCAAGCTTTACGATAAGCCTAGTTAGAACTTGATCCGTTCACTGGTTATCGAGATCTAAAAATCTCGGGTACTCGCAACTCGTCGCGTCGCGTATATAGAGCCACGGCTGTCTCGCTCCGCGCGTACTTGGCGCGAGACACTACCGTGTCTCTTGATACGCGATTCGCGAGAAATAAGACAGTATTCGGAATAGCGCGGATCGCGACAACGACGGTAATATCGCGAAATATCACAAAATATCGCGACAGCTAATACAGCGATCAACGCACGAAATACGCTATAATTACGCCGCTCGCGAAATATAATCGATAACGGAGGCGCAGCTCCACGCCGCTCGCAGAATGTATCACGAAATCTAATACGACAGCTACTACGCACGAGGCTGGAAGACTAATACGCTAAATAACGCGGATCGCTATTACGATCCCGAGAATATCACATACAGATGACGCAAATCGTGAAGAACACCAAATAGAAAGCACGGAAAAGAATACCCGAGGCATGCGGCGTCTTGCGCCCCGCTGGGCGCACACGAGATATCTCCGCGCCCGCGAGAGGATTCGGTCGCCCTAGGGCGAAATATGCCACGGTCACTCACGCGGCGCGAACCACACTTATCGCAATTACTACGCCACTCGCGAGATCTAATCCGGAATTGATTCGACAACTTAACGTGCGCGGCAAACACACGGCCCTCCGCGGGTTGAAATCGCGAGAACCTTCGATTGCGCGCGAGCGTGAACCTGGCGGAACTCGCGAGGCACGTTCCCGCCGCCACGCGGTATCACCCTCGCTTCGCGTACCCCGAGCTCCGGGGGCTTTTCGGCGCTTCCCCAACCGCGAATCTCCAAGGCTCGCTCCAATACCTGCCACGACAACCGCGTTCGGGTCCCTCGCGCTTGAGGTGGAGTTCGTGCCGTGAACGTGACATTTTGGGGTTATGTTGGGAGGTGGATTGTGGAGAAGCTATTACTGAATGGCTTTTGTGCCTCATTGCACATCACTGCCACTAATATTGAAAACGTGTGGTGTGTGTGAGTATGGTTAATAAAAGACCAGAGGCGTTTATCGTGGGCTGGTTATTTGTCTCAGAGGCGTTTATCGCGAGCTGACTACTGCCAGAAGCGTTAATCGTGTGCTGGCTACATTTAATAATATGCCAGAGGTGTTAATCGTGGGCTGGCTAAATTAATTAGTACTACCAGAGGCGTTATCGTGGGCTGGATACATTTTACAATATGCCACAGGCGCCGTGGGTTGGCTGTATTAATTAGTACCAGAGGCGTTAATCGTGTGCTGGCTATTTATGAAATACCACAGGCATTCATTGTAGGCTGGCAAATTTTAATTAAATGCCAGCCTTACAATTGTAGTCTTAAGAGGCACAATCCTTGTAATGAAAAATATTCCAAGGACACAAAGTGCATGATAAAATATTTAATGAAAATTGCACATTAGTAGTAAATTTCTACTTTTTGCAATGTGATAAAAACACACAATGTACTAAAATACGGGTAAAATACTGTAAAAAGTCTATATAAAGCACGTCTCATTAAAATTTGAAAGCATCTGTTTACTAATTTTAATAAAGATCAGAAGCGTCTATTCCGACGGTACTGATTATTACGAAATCTATTTTTTGCCAATTAAAATCAGAGAAACGGAAAAATATATTTGCGTTCTTACGTAAATGGGCGTTAGGTTCATTCTATGTTCTTAATATTGAAAATGATATAATTTGGATTTTTTAATATTGTTTTTGTATTGAGACAGACTGTTTTATTTTATTAATTATTACCAATGTATTATCGTTAATTATATTTATAATTTATTAGTTATACATATTACAGCCTTCACCCGACGCAGCCGGGTCCATAGCCGTCGGGGCTCTAAGTTTACAAAAAAAACGTTTACAGGGCGCCAGCCAATTTTTACAAAATTAGCAAAAGGGTATACACCAAACTCAGGGGTGGATGGTCGGAGGGACCCTCAGATATGACTGAATTAGACTTTCGCTTATTATTAATTCACATATTTAAGGTTATATGGTTAAATTATATAATTATGACTCAGGCAAGAGAATACAGATTTATTATGATACTCACAGTTGCTGACAGGAACTTCTCGACAAATTCTTGTGGTTATATACTTAATAATTAATATATTTCAATGACGAAGTACAGCGTTTAGTATCGCACAATTCAATGAGGAACAGCGGTCCGACTACTCGGGGGAACGACTCCCGGAATTACAGATATGGTGACGGTAGCACGGCTTTCCGGAGAATAATTTTCCGGCAATCCGGTGCTCCGGCGAAGGCCCGGCTTAGGCCGCTTTGATAGCTGGCGCGTGCGCGTCTCATTAATTTCGCCGGTGAGCCTAATGATATTCGGGCAGCCCCGTCAATTTCCCGGCTTTCTCCGGCGACAGCTGGTTTGGCGTCCTTGTCCGCCTTATGAGCTAAGTCTGAGTGTGGCTGATATCGCTGTCCTCTCCTCGCTCTTACAACTGCTGACACGGGTCGTTTATTCCCACCGATAGTTCCTTTATACTGTCTCTCGTCTCTAAGGTTTTCGAAATAATACGTTTCCTGTTAGCCTGAGTCATTCTAAGTATCAACATAACATACCTATACAATATAACAATGTCACAGATACGCCAAAAGAACTCCCGACGAGTCGGATCGCGTCGATGTTGAGGGGAATATAATTATACTGTTACAGTATACTTAAGAAAAAATGTACTGTAAATATATATGTCATTTTATGTTATAAATATATAAACAGTATATATATATACATATATAAATTATATATATAAAATAAAACTTAGTGTATTTTTTATAACTTATTTTCGGTCAAATAAAAGTTGAACAATAACACCGAGAGGGGTTAAAGCCATAGTGGTGTAAACCACTTTTTTTAACGATATGAGGAGTTCATAGATGCAGTCTACACATGCAGATATGTTGAAATAAAAAGGAAAAAAAAGTGGTCAAAAATATTGACTTACACCACTATGGCTTTAACCCCTCCATATGTACTGTGACGTGACGGTTCGCCGCGCGTGGCAGCGCCCCGCCGCCGTCACAGGGCGCGGGTTCGCGCCCGCGGACGACCCAGGGGAGCAATCGCGGAATCTCCAGGGGGCCTCCGAAAAGAAAGATTTGCGCATTCTCATTCTTTTTGTTATTTTGTATGAAAACGCGGCACCTCACCGAGGCACCGCGCCTCAAGGGTGGATACGGGAGACGACGGCTGGAGTGGGACCGGCGGCGACGGGAGAGGCTGCTCAAGGACGTCACGAGACGGGCAGGTGATCCGACCACGGGGCGTGGGGCAGACACGCGTGGCACAACGAGGCCACCAGGGACTACCCGCAACGACACCGGACCTCTAAGGGGGCCGGGGGCGACTGGCCAGCGCCCACCGGTCTGCGAGGAAACCGGCCAACGAAGGGAACCCCGCCCGAGAGAACAAACCACCGGGCGATGTTATCCGTAAGACGAAGGAACGCAGGACAGCGTTCAAAGAACCCCGCCGAAAATTGGCGACCATCCGCGCGTGATCCGCCGTACGTCGACCCCGATTGGTCGCGACACCGCGCCGAATTACCGCGCCACCCCCATGGAGGGGCGCGTTCTCGATTTCCCATCGAGCGGACCGCTCGATCTCTTCTGGGTCGTCCGTCGAAGCGTAAAGTTGTCCGGAGTTGCTCCCGCGATAAGCCTAAGTATCGGCAACAATAATTTCGCGTGATTTCGGTGTGTTGTGCCGAGAAAGGAGGAAGTATTCCCGGCGCCCTGGGACCAGGAACAGCGGCACCCCCAAGGGGTCAGCGAATCCGGTGAGGTTGCCCTAGCGAAAATTAACGTGTGAACGGCCACGGGAAAACCGCGAGTGCTATATTCGTTCGCCCCGACCGCCGTCCTTCGGGATATCGCGTATCGCAAACGCGTGCTTTTCCGAATCCTTGGTGTTCGTGTTAGTGAAAATCGTCGGACGCGACGTACGCCGGACGCGGCGGAACAGAAAGTCGCCATAAAAGGCGCAATTAGAGTCTTGCGATTATTCGGCTCGCGACCGAGTTTCGCGAGCATTCGTTCTTGGTGAAGGCGGTCGGTGGCGGACGTGATGGGCCTCGCGACGACATAAATGTGCGCCGGAGGTTTTGGGGGTGCAATTTATCGCGTAATTCGGCCTCCTGGGGATCGCGACCTTGAGTATCGCGACACCCGACGGGAGTAGAGCTCGCGTTTTTGTGTCGGATATCGAGTTTCGCGTAGTGACGAGAGTCGTTGCATTGTTCTCGGGAAGTCGCGTAGGCGCTTCTTTACCGCGTATCGCCGGAGAGTGGCCCTGCGGGGTGCCTGCCCGCGTATTGCGTAGAGACCATTGCGCCGTCATCGTTAGCGATTTGCGAGTTATAATTGTTCGATCGCCGCGTAAGTGTCGAGCTGTTTCCCGAATACTCGTTCGTGTTGCGTCAATGGTGATAAGGGTGTCGCGAGTGATTTTCGTATCGCATTGGCGCACTTGAGTTCGTGCGAGCGATCGACCGAGGATCTTCGCGTCGCCGTGAGTGAGTTTTTTGCGTTGTTTACGAGCGAATTCCAGTGCGCCCAGCGGGGCGTCACCCGTTATTTGTAGCGCGAAGACTCTGTCGATTCCCTTCTCGCGATATTATTTCTGCGTTGGCGATGTTAGTTCTAAGTTAGATTTAAGTATTGTCTCTGCGAAAAGTCTGCCTGTCGAATCAATTAGATCTGCGTTTCGTTTCCGCGATAAGCCTAAGTGTCGGCTACTTAGATTCACGTTTCGCTGCAGCAATCAGGTGGTTTCTCGAGTTAATTAGAATTAAGTTCGTTCTCGCGACAAGCCTGTTTGTCGGATTGTAGATTCGAATATTATATTGTCGATTACTCCGTATGTTATAGCGCTCAAATTTACATTTCTTATACCGCGTATTATTTACTCATGGTCTTTGCCGATTCTATTCAAACGATTCATGATTCTGTTTAACTTTCACCTGCGATACTTTCCCCGGTTAGCCAGTGTTTTCGAACGATTCCAACCGACGTTCGCTTATTTCCTTTATCATTGTCTGGCTGATATTTTCCGACCGGGACGACCGCTTGCCATAACAAACTCTAACTTTGTAATATTCTCTCCCGCGAAATTATTGTTCACCCGGACCGATTAAAACCGTTAACTACACGCCGTTTCAAAATTTAATAATCTAATTACTTTTCTTTCTCCGAATCACGATACCCTATTCATTTAAATAAAGCAAACTGTTATTTTCACATTGTTTAATCGATATTACTTCAATCATTCATTTCTAATAAACGAGATTTATAGTTCATTAGATGTACGGCTGTTTCAGTGTGCAACGACCCGCGCTGCCCTGCCTCTACCCTGCCCCTCTGCCGTTAGGTCGAGCCGGCTGGCCCCTCGCGTGACAGGCTGTGGTTTCGCGAGTTTGCGTTAGCGATTGTTGAAAAATTAGTGGACGCGAGAATATCGCGTCTGGCGCCCAACTGATTTAGCTGCGGACCGCCTGACTCACGTGAGGGATTATCTCGAGAGGCCTATCACCCGACTCTCTTAGCGTCCCTTTGATCCGGCCATAAAAAAGCCGTGACAGTACATAGACATAATGCGCATGTACATATGCGTATGTTCATACACATAATGTGTATACTCTCACACACATAGTTACCATAGGCGCTGTAATTTTGCGTGTACGCACATATGTGTATATGTATATTATAATACACATGATATATATGCCTTACACTTCCGACATTGCATATATAATTCCAGTATATGATATATATACACATACTAGAAGAATTACCAATGCAATGTTACGGAATAATACAAACGAGCCTCGGTAGTATGTGGTGCTCTCAGCACACGCGTACACGGTACGCGCTTGTATGCACGGGAGCTATCCGTTGTGTTTGTGACTATTACATTGGATGTGTGCAATGTATATACGTATTTTCAACACATATTTATATCCTGACATAAATCAATAATATGGAAATCGCGAACTAAAAATGTTGATAATACCGACATTAGAAATGCTGTGTTATCGATATTTTTAGTTCCGCTTAGGCGGCGCAGTATTCCCGTCGGTGTTCGGCGTTTGCTTTAGGATCCCCTTAATAGGTTTAAAATATTGAGCTAATGTAGCGTCTGTAATAGATGCGAGCGTTGCATCCACCATTGATGCCGGTGTTCCCTTGATTAAGAAGGCTTGGCGGATAATTTCACGACTATCAAGGAAATCTTGTTCCAAGCGGTGCACAACTCTAAAAGGAGAAGAGAGCATGTTAATGTCAAGCTCAAAACGAATTGGTCGGTCGACGACAAGTAGATTAAACAGGGGAAAACAAGGTTGGGCCGGCCAATAAGGGATGACTACAACTCCCTCTGCTTTATCAGTGATAATTTTTTGTAAAACTTTAAGAATTAAGATAAAAGGAGGGAAAGCATAGAAATAAAAACTATTCCAATCAAGTGAAAAAGCATCGACTTCGTGTGCCAGAGGATCTGGAAGCCAAGAGACAAAGAGAGGGCATTTTGTATTAATTGAAGTGGCAAATAAGTCAATATCAAAAGGTCCAAAATGAGCATTAATATTTTCAAAATTGGTGTACTCAAAAGTCCACTCAGTCCACTCAACATCTTCTGAAACGACACAAAAATCAGCGTCTGCTTTAATATTCTGAGCGGAGGAAACGCATGAAGCATATACAAATAGATCCCTGATCTAATAAAATTACGTTGAGAATCATCTGCAAACACTGCTCTTCACCACAAAAGGTTCTCTAATCGAACCTGGAAGAGACAACTGAGCTTCAAAGTTATCCTCTGCCGCAGTAAGAGCTAGAAACTTTACCCTTTCCAGAATATTAGTATGTAACATACCATACTGTACAGCTGGACAAACAGAGGTTTGAGAGCTTGCAAAACACCGGATTTTGCAGGATTTTTTATCTAAAAAAAAAGAGAGTCAATTTAAAAAGTTTCTTTGTCCGAAGGAATTGAAACAGAGAAGTGATCAGTATTAAAAACAAAACCTAAAAAGCGACGAGATTTGGCTGGAATGAGCTCACTCTTACCCTTGTTTACTATAAAAGCTAAAGAGGATAAGAAACTCACAGTAGCAGAAACATTCTTCAAACATTGAAGAAATGACAATGCGATGAGAAGAAAGTCGTCCAAATAAACGATTGGAAGGAAACCCATTTCTCTAAGAGAACAGAGTACTGGTTACATAATCTTTGTAAAGATATAAGAGGCTGATGCAAGTCCAAAAGTCAGGGCCTTAAATAGGAAAAGATGGCCTTGAAAACGGGAACGTGAGAATTTCCTGTCCTCCTGATGGATTGATAGAAGCAAGTACGCGTCTTGCAAATAAAAAAATGTACACCCCACTGGGGCACATTTATTAATAAAATTTCTTTAAAGGTTTTCACACTCTGACAAGCACAGCATATATAACATATGCAATGTCCTGGGATCTCTCTCTTTTTATCCCTTCTTTGGCAAGAATACTCCCAGTGGATTGCCATTGCCTTCTGAGAGGTGGCGATCGAATAAAACCGACAATTTTTGGTCGGATTCGAACTCGGTTCGTCCATTCCTCGGGCTCACTAGGCCAGCGCGCATACCTCTGCGCTACGATCACTACTAGAAGCAAGAAAATCGTCGGGAGAGAGAAGGCATATAACCGTCTTCCAATCCTCCAACTTAAAATGTGGAGCAAAGATGAATTTATTGAGGCGTTTTAGATTCAAAATAAATCTCCAACCTCCCGACGATTTTCTAATTACAAAAAACGAGGACATAAATTGATTCTCACAAACAGATACGGGTTTAATAGCTCCAATATTAATAAGCCTGATAAAGCATTGATCGAGGTCCGATCTGCGAGAGCGCAAATACAAAAGAAAGCGAAGACGAGTCATGAGCCAACGTCTTCTATTTTCTCGTCCATTGTGGCTAAAGTGTCAACATCGACCGCCGGACGACTACCTTGTGTGGAAAGTCCGTCTCGATCTGTTCGTCGTGTGCGAGCCGAATGTAATTCTTCGCTAGCGGAACCTACGTCTGCGAGTGATTTAGTTATCCCTGCGGAGTATACTGTTACTGAGAAAAATGAAAACTTTTTGATATTTGACTCTGTGGACAATGATCGCATCCTTGTTTTTGCTACAAAGGCAAATCTAGCTGTTCTTAAAGCGTGTGACACATGGTTTGTCGATGGTACTTTTAAAACAGTTCCTCGTATTTTTTATCAATTGTACATTATTCACGGTCTCGTGAATGGTAAAGTATTGTCCTTAGTTTACATTTTGTGCTGTAATCGACGCAGGAAAACGTACACGAAAATTTTGCAATCATTGAAAACATTGATGCCAGAGCTTTCACCGTCAAGGATAGTTGTCGATTTCGATTTGTCGTTTATAGCTGCAGTCGAGCGTGTGCTTCCTGCAGTTGCTCTAAGTGGATGTTTTTTTCTTCATTTTTCTCAATGTATATGGCGAAAGATAGTAGCAGTAGGATTGCAACAAGACTATTGTGACGACAGCGAATTTGCGATTAATATTCGAATGCTTTGCGCGTTAACATTTGTGCCAGAAGACAAAGTTCGTAAAAGTTTCGATGCGCTCGTGAAATGTCCGTATTACTTGACGAACATCGATAAAATGCAAGCACGTATTAATTATTTCGAGAGCACATGGGTAGGATTAATTGACCGACGTAATCGGAGGCGTGGTCCGGCATTTGACGTTGAATTGTGCAACCATTATTAGTCGGTACTTGGTGATGCTGCCCGAACAAGTAATGCCGTTGAAGGTTGGCATCACGCTTTTAATGCAAAGGCACAGGCATGCAATTTGTCAGTAAGGAAATTTATTAATTTGTTAAAGTCTTCCCAGTCTCTTACTGAATATGAGATTAAGCAAGGTAATTCTGGCACTGAGCCGCCAAAGCGAAAAAAAGTACCGTAAACTCGATGCTCGCCTGAAAAACATCGTTCAACGTTTTGAAGAAACAGAAATCCTTTGTTATCTTCGAGGCGTTGCTCAGAACTTTATGTTTTAGCTTGTTATTTATATTGCACAATTATTGTCTGCTTTTTATTTCGCTATTTGTAGTGTTTATCATTGAAATATATATTGTTACGCCCGTGCTGTGCGCTCGCTGTGCGCTCGTGCCGAATTGCCCGTTAGACACCTGGGCGGCAGACATAGACTTATATAGGCTGGGTTTCGCTATTCACTCGCAGTACTGGCAGCACTGTAAATCCGTTCCAATATACGCGGCATTAAGCTGTCAAAGCGTTTTTGTGTTCATGTGACGTCATAGATTTTGTCGTAACTTCCTACTTTCATTACTGCGGTTCGCGAGGTGAGGCATTTGCAGTAAGAACATGGCGGCCCTTACAAAAAAGTAGTACTAGCAATCAGTACTCAGTACTGAGTGATAAGTACTCGTAGGATTGAGAGTATTAGTATGTTAATACTCATGAATACTGCAGAATGGTCAGTACTGTGTCTATCAGTGCTTACAGTACTGGCAAGTGTCTAGCAGTGCTTACAGTACTACAAGAAATAATACTCATTAGTACTTCTAAGTATTGAAGTGGTATCAGTACTTTATCAGATTAATATTCGGAGTACTATCATGATAGTACTACCAGTACTGTAAGAACTAATAGGCACAGTACTGACCATTCCGCAATATTCATGAGTATTAACATACTAAAGTATCAATACAGCAGCACGAGAAACGATAACACTCGTCAGTACTTTAAAATTTTTAAACATATATTTTGTAAACTTAAGGCAATTATATCTACATTTACGTGATATTACGTAATTATGTCATATGATTCTTTTCAAATATATAATATTTGCTTTTATATATGTTACTCTATACAATTAAAAAGTAATACCAAAATTTTAATAAACTAATTACTTTTTAAGATCTATTAGTATTGTCACGGCTCTTTCGGCCGGATCAAAAGAACGCCAAGAGAGTCGGGTGGTACGCCTCTCGGAATAATCCCTTGTGCGAATCAGGCACTGCTCAAATCAATTCGTTGGGCGCCAGACGCGATGCCCTCGCGTCCACTAATTATCTGGCAATCTTTAACGCAAGACCACGAGAACCATAGCCTGTCGCACGAGGGGCCACCCGGCTCGACCTAACGGCAGAGGGGCAGGGTAGAGACAGGGCAGCGCAGTGTCGTTTCACAAACACAAAATAAGCTCACATAAATCGCCAACATTTAAGGAACATGTGACGTGACATTGTCGCGTCCACCGCCCAGACGGTAGCTCGGCCGAGGGGAGGGTCGGGGATGGCGCCTCGACCGGAGTACGGGAGGGTTATTCGCGATTTAACTAATTTGCGAGCGAGCTTTGTAAATAGACAGGTTGTGCCGGAGCGGACGATCCACGGAGGACCGATGTAACGACGTATGTCGCAACGAGGGAGAGAAGGAAGCTTGGGGAACGCTGAACGGAATGGCTGGCCGACGGGCGAGTCACTTGGGCCTACCGCCGCGGAGACGCGCAGAATGCCTCGCACACTGCACCCCGGGCCGTACCGTCACACAAGGAAGGGCGCGACACCGCGACCGCGGCGCGGGCAAGCGACCCAGATGCCTCCCCGACGATATCCAGGACACCGAGCAGCATAGCCATGGCCTGGCCAGCCGGGCTAAAGCTGAGAAGGGCCCACACGTGATGGCAGCCGATTCAAAGACGGGCAGGCAGAAAGCACTAGAAGCGGCGCCGCGAACACGGCGGCGCGCGCGACGGATCGGCGGGACGGAACATCGCGAGCTTGGAGCGCATGCGCGGAGGCCCATCGTGTTCTCGCCGGGCCGGCCGCTCTTCACTGTCGTGCGAGCGCTGAGCGAGGAGCCATCTCCGGAAAACGACCCCGAGGCAGCAGCGCAGAGACCAACGAGAGCAGCAACACTTGTAAGATCTCCACTCCGGTACTACCGCGTTACCGTTGGCTCGATCTCGGCCAGGGCATTAGGCTATCATTAGTAACCATTACCGATTAGAATACCGTTTGCTGGTACCGACTTCCGTCGGAATTAACTTTGTGCTCGCGAGCCCGGCCGAGATCGTGCCCAGAAAGTATATTGTGAAGCCCTTCCCGGAAACTCTTGCGCGGCCGACAGTCATTTCGTGTTTCGTGCGTATAAGTTAGGTTTACCGTATCGCGTTTATTGTGTCGAGATTATCATTGTCTCGCGTATATTGCGTCAATTACCGCTTAGTGTTTGTCTCTCGCGTCGAGATCGTAAGAAGCGTACCGCGTTCAGTGTATCGAGACTACCGGTATTTCGCGTTTGTTGCGTTAAAGTCGCGATTAGTGTCGTGTAGCGTTGTCGCGTCTGTTCGGGGAAAATTCCACGGGCGAGCAGTGCGGTAGCGCTCCTCGTGAGATATTGCGCCGTGCTCTCGCGCGCGCGTGAATTGTCGTGCGTACCCGAAAAGAGTCCCGCGGATATATTGTGTTGCTCAAAGTCGCGTAGTGCCGCGTACCGTGCATACAAGTATCGTCGCGGTCTCTCGCCGGGGAAAGTAGTACGGGTGTGCTACATGGTCGTTATATAGGTATCATTTCGCGACTACCGATTAGTTTACCGTGTGCGTGTGTAGTAGAGACCATTTCGCGTATACCGATCCGTTTCCGTGTAAAGTGTCGTCCGTTACATTTACGTTGTATTAATGTCGTTTCGTGTCTGACGGTTAATTGCCGCATCCATTGTCGTTTAGCGTACGCCGCGAGCGGGGCGGCCGAGTGTGTGTGTGTGAATCTAAGTGCGTGTGTGATAATTTGCGTGGCGGCAATTCGCGTACCGCGGGCATGCTTCTCGCGTAAGAGAACTTGTAGAGCATGAGACTCGCGTTTAACTCGTGTGAATGAGATGCGTGGCTGAGTCGTGTGTATGAGATTCGCGTCCCGCGAGTAGTACGGTATCTTCGCGATTGCGAGTAAGGTGACGTGCGTTCGAGGCGTTACTTCAAGCGGCGGTCGCCAGCGAGGCGGCCCGACTTCGCTTCATATTATTACCCTTCGGAAATATATGATTATTTATTATCTAATTTTGTGTTGATTGCGCTGCGCTCCCTCTCCCACTCTCCTCACAACGAACAACGTGACCGACGCCCTGAGCTTGCGTTCGGGCTGTAGATTTATATTTGCGTCGTATTGAAGAAACGTGGTGAGCGTAATCGCACCTGGCGCCCATACGGAATATTTAGCGGAAAGAATCTGTTACCGTAGATACCTTGAAGAGATTCTGTCGCGGATACCTCGGAGCTACCGTCTATCATATTAGTGAATTTGCGGCAGCGCCCCTTCGGCTGGCGAGACCGAAGGAAAACGGGTCGCAAACAATAATAATGCCTTTATTGAAAGAGAAGTAAATAATCGGAATATCAATTTTTGAACAATGTGGAATTAACAGCTTTAATTTATTTGGATGAACAAAACTTTCGCGGAAGAGAACATTACAAATAGTCGGTTTATTGTAAATAATTAATGATGGTTCCGGTAGGAAAAGGTCAGCCAAGCGCAGACCGGAGAAAACGGTGAACGTCGGATGTTATTATTCAAGAGAGAGAGAGCTGGCTGGTGAATTATCGTGTAGTGAAGAATTAAACAAAGAAAGAAATATGTCGAATAGAATCGAGAAAGGTCGCAAGTAAATAAAGCACAGTATCGCAAACATGAACACGAGCGTTATCCCGAACGGAGAAGTCGACAATATAATACTAACAATAAGACGTATTATCCGACAAACAGGCTTGCCGCGGAAACAAAACTTAAATCTAATTAATTCAAGAAACAAACTTATCGCGAAAACAAAACGTGGATTTAAATAATTTGATAAACAGACTTATCGCGGAAACAAAGCAAAATTCTCAATGATTCGATACACAGATTTGTCGCGGAAACAAACGAAAATCTAAATGAGCCGATAGGCGGACTTATCGCGGAAACAAAACTAAAATCTAACTTATTGCTAACACCGCCAAATCATTAATTATTCTCGCGAGAAGGGAATCGACGAGTTATGCTCGATGTAATCTACGGGCGGCGCCCGGCTGGGCGCGCTGGAATTCGCTCGCAAAAATAATGCGACGCACGAAGGTCGTCGGTCGGTCGCTCGCACGCTCGCAGGCAACGCTAACGCGATATCGAAGTTACTCGCGACACCCTTCTCACAATTAACGCAACGGCGAATGACACGCGATGACTAAACAATGGTAACTCACAAATCGCGAACAACGACGTCACGATGGTCTCTACGCGGTACGCGGGCAGGTACCCCGCAGGGCCACTCTCTGGCGATACGCGATAAAGGAGCGCCTACGCGACTTCCCGAGAACAATACACGGTCGCGATTCCCAGGAGGCCGAAATACGCGAAAGATATCGCGACAAACCCTACAGCGCACGGTTCCGTCGTCGCGAGGCCCTTCGCGTCCGCCACCGATCGCCTTCACCAAGAGTGAGTACTCGCGATATTCGGTCACGAGTCGAAGCTTCGCGAGATTCTACTTACGCCGTTTCCGGCAAACTTTTCCGCCGCGTCCGGGGTACGTCGCGTCCGACGATTTGCACCAACACCAAAATATCCCGAAAAAGGACACGCGTTTGCGGAACGCAATATCCCGAGAAAGCGGCGGGTCGGGGCGAAACAAATACGGCACTCGCGGCTTTCCCGTGGCTGTTCACAAGATAGTTAGGTAGGGCAACCTCACCAGTTACGCCGACTTCTCGGAACTCCACTCCTTGTCACAGGCGCCGAGATGACCGTTGGCCCCAATCTAGGCACTCGAGATTTCTCGCTTCGGGCGAAGCAGAAGAGATCGAGCGGTCTGCTCGATGGAGAATCGAGAGCGCGCTCCTCCCTGGGGGTTGCTCGGTAGTTAGGCGCGGTGTCGCGACCGATCGGGGCCGGGCGCGTCGCGCATCACGCGCGCGTTGTCGCCGATTTTCCGGCGGGATCCTTCAAATTCGGGCCGGGCTCCCCTCGTCCGACGTTTTCCTCGCGAACCCCGGGGACGCTGGCCAGGCGCCCCGGGTCCGCTCGGAGGTCCGGGGATGGTCTGGGGAGGTCATCCTCGCCTCCTCGGGGAAGAAAAAGACACTGTCGCGGCCTTGGCGGCATCTCGCCGTTCCGCTACGCCACGCGCGTCCGCCCCGCGCCCCATGGTCGGATCACCCGCTCGCTTCGTGACGCCCTCGTGCCGCTGCGTTCTTCGCCCCCGTCGCTGGCTTCCGCTTTCCGGTCCTAAAGTGCGGTGCCTCGGTGAGGTGCCGCGTGTTAATACAAAATAAAATAGTATACAAAAGATACGCAGTTCATTCCGGAGGCCCCCTGGAGATTCCGCGGTCGCTTTCCTGGCTCGCCCGCGGGCGCGAACCCGCGCCTTGTGACGGCGGGGGGGGGGGGGCGCTGCCACGTGCGGCGAACCGTCACGTCACAACCCCCTACCCCAGGAGAGAGCGCACCGGGTGTTGGTTGCCCCCTAACAGCAATTCATTTTATACTCGAATCTCCACAATGGGCCTCACTCGACGACAAAACAAAAAAAAAACATACTTAGCACGATACGAGACGGACACAACACACATCGCTTCACGTTTCCGCAAGAACCCCCTGAGTTGACCCCGAGGCGCGAACGACATATTCCTCGTCTCGACCGCAGTCCGAACGCGAAACGCTATCAAGGAACTCGGGAACGGAGTAAAACAGGGCAATGCCTATTTTATCGTGGTAACAAGTACAATTTATTTCTCTCACAAGCAATACACAAAAGAAGTGCGCGGGATTTTACACTGCAGGAGGCAGCGTACTATAATGAAAAAATACTTTTCCTCCTCGTGTCCCGCGGCCTCAAAATAAAATCAGGTTTGCAAAAAAGAAAAAAAAATATAAGTTTGCCGACAGTCCCTAGATCAAAGAAATTATCGAAAGGAAGATCTTAATCTCGGCAAAAAAAAAACGAACGAAAGGGGTTCCGTCGGCAAGCAAGACTCGATAAAAAAAAGATACTCTATATCCCGGGGGTGTCTTGATGGTACCGGGTAGTGGCCCACGCATGCGAGGGGCCTCGTCGCCCAGATCATGTCCCTTGTCCCGCTTCCAGGAGCCCTCAGCTGCCCACCTATTGCCGCACTCCGGGCAGGAGCGAACGGTGTATCCGGGGCGGCTGCACCGATAGCAGTAGCCCTCCCCCCCCCCCCACCGGGGCTCGGGGCACTCATAGAAGAAGTGCGTGGCGGAGCTGCAATTCCAGCAGAGCTCCCGCTCTGCTGGACGGACGTCTCGGGGGGACGGTGGACTTGGCTCAAAGTCCGGCCCCGTAAAGCGAGCCCTCCGGGCTGGTGATGGCCCCGGCTCGACGTTTCGCTCCTCGCTGCGTGCCTCCTGCGCGGTCGACGGCCCCGGTTTGGGTCCACGCTCCTCGGGCGATCCCCTGCCGGGTGGCCAGAGGGGAGAGTTCCTCAGCCACCAAAAGACGTCCCACTGGACACGGGTCGCGGCTTCGGTGGAGTCGGACGGGGTGGAGTGTCTTCGTGGCTCGATCCACAGGTCCCCCTCCCCCACCTGTACGGCGGGATCCGCAATCTCCGGCTCGGTCTGTATCTCTACAGACCGAGATGGTGGTCACTCGCGGACCACCGCGCCGCGGGTCGTGAAGCGGCGCTCCTGGTAGCGGCGCATTGCTTCTATCCACGCTTCCTCAAATCCGGGATGCTCCCTACGGACGTAGCGGACGATGTCCCTCCAATGAGCGTCAAAGTCTATTTCTTCTGGGAGGTCCATAATTAATCAGTCAAGAGTTCGCGGAAGGAAAGATGTCAGTTTGCAAAAGCCTAAGGGACAAGAGGAGGACGATATTGTTTCAAATCCTTAATATGGACCTTTCCGACGGCGTTACCCGCCTCGTCGGCGAGGTCGTAGACTACCGGCGACCTGACCTTTGCTACCACAAACGGACCGTGATATTTCGTCGTTAATTTCGCCGAAACATGCTGCGCGGCCGACGACAATACATGCTGCCGTTTTAGAACTCGGTCGCCTACCGCGAATCGTCAATCCCTTCTACGCAAATTATAATATTTTGTTTATTTCTGTCGGGCGGCTTCCAAATTTTCTACCACCCATTTTCTCAACTGACTGACGCGTTTCATACGTTCCTTCCACAGCTCAGGGTCGGCCCGTTCTACTTCGACAACCGCGTCGTCCGGCCCGCAAGACAAATTAACAGGTTGTGGCTCCCTCCAGAGATTTAGAAACGCGGGCGTCGCTTGCAGCGACGTGTGATGCGCCGAATTGTACGCGAAACGAAACTCATGGATGTGCTAATCCCATTCTCGGTGATCTCGCTCTAAGAAAGCTGTTACCATTGTTTTTAATACGCGATTGACACGCTCGACGGGGTTAGCCTGCGGATGATACGGCGGTACCGTCGAGTGGTGAAAGCCGTATTGCTCAGTCAAGGATTGTATTTCCCGATTGAGAAATTTGGTGCCGTTATCGGTCAACAATACGCCCGGTGCGCCCCAGCGAAAGATAACCAGATCCTCGATAGCTTCGCGAATCTTTTTGCCGGTCGCTTTTCGAAGCGGGCAGCACTCAATCCATTTTGAAAACAGATCTTGGATCACTAAGAGATACGCGTGTCCCGTTTTACTCGAGGGTAAGGGGCCCATAATATCCGCGGCAACTACCGTCCACGGTGACTCCATAACGCGTTGCCCCATCAACCCTATGGGAAGATCTTGCTCTACTTTAGTTCGTTGGCAAACATCACAACGTCTCACATAGTTCGCGACATCTTTAAACATCCGCGGCCAATGATACCGTATCGCGATTCTCTGATAGGTTTTCTCGACACCCAGATGTCCGGCGGACGGCGGATCGTGACTTTCCCGAATAACTTCTTCGCGAGATTCTTGCGGTACGACCAACTTCCATTCGTTAAGATCACCGACCGTGTTGTGCTACGACCGCGTGCGGCTTCCGATAATACAATTTATTTTCGACGACTTGCCATCCAGGGAATCTGCGCGGATTCTCTTTAACCTCGTTAATTCTTTGGTGGCACCAATCGTTCACGACCGCGGCCGCGGCGCATACTTCTTTGTCCTGCTCGTAGATACGCGATAGTGCATCCGGCACGTGATGTAAAGCTCCCTTTCGGTGTTCTATCCGGTAATCATACTCTAGTAATTTGAGAGACCATCACGCTAACCGTCCCGTCGGGTTCTTTAAATTATGTAGCCACCGTAGGCTGCTGTGATCTGTAATGACCGTGAAGTGGTAACCCTCTAGATATGGTCGGAACTTTTTAATTGCCCACACTACCGCGAGGCACTCTTTCTCGGTTTTCGAGTATTTCCGTTCGGCGTCGGTTAGCGCGCGACTCGCGTAAGCGATTACGTGCTCAATATCCTCTGTCGTCTGAGTTAATACCGCGCCTAAACCGACCGTACTGGCATCGGTCTGCAAGACAAAGAGTTTGCTAAAATTTGGACACGATAGCGTTGGCGGCGAAGTAAGGCAGGATTCGATAGTTTCGAAAGCTCGTTGTTGCTCGTCTCCCCACTCCCACGCGCGATTCTTTTTCAAGAGGCGGGTTAGCGATTCTAAGCACGTGGCGCACTGCGGTATAAATCGGCGATACCACGAAGCCATCCCGATAAAGCGGCGTAACCCTTTCAGATTTCGCGGTGCGGGGTACGTTCGAATCGTAACGGTCTTGTCCGGATCTACCATCAAGCCTTCCTTCTGTACTAAGAAACCTAAGTATTTTACCTGTGAGCAACAAAACGCGCTTTTCTCCGGATTTATCGCCAGCCCTGCCTCGCGAATACGAACGAAAACTTTTCTCAACCACTCTAGATGTTCCTCGAAAGTCTCAGTGGCGACTACAATATCGTCGAGATACGCGAAAGCATGCGGTTCTATTTCCGGCCCGATTAGAAGATTTAATAACTGTTGAAACATCGCGGGAGCCCCCGTTAGCCCGAAGGGCATCCGCGTAAAATGGAATAATCCCTTTCCTGGCACCGCGAAAGCTGTCAATTCGTGACTTTTCTCTTCGAGCGGAATCTGAAAGTAGGCCTGACTCAGATCTATGGTTGAAATGTAACGCGCTTTACTCAACTTACCCAAGATCGCGTTCATGTACGGCAACGGATACGCGTCTCTTTTTAGAGACGTCATTGGGCTTTCGAAAATCGAGGCAAAACCGATACTTTCCGTTAGGCTTCTTAATCATTACTATAGGCGTCGACTATTCGCTCTGGGAGGGCTCGATAATACCGGCGGCTAACATTTTATCCACCTCCGCGTGGATCGCCTCCTGAATTTTTGGAGACACGGGATAACACCGTTGTTTTGTAGGGGGTGTCCGCCAACGTCTATTCGATGCTCGGTTAACGCGGCAGCTTCCGGGTTTCTCCGGGTCACCCGTAATTTCCGACGCTAAAAGTTCCTTATTCCGTTTTTCCTGTTCGGGCGTTAGTTCGCTTAGCCCGCTGCAAACCAGCGGTGACGCGTCTTACCTTGCGCGTCTTCACCCCAGGCTCTTGCGAACTTCCTGCGGTCATCGTATCCGCGGAAATTTCTCCCGACGCGGTATCCTCCGTCTCCGCCAACGAAACGTCATCGCCTTCTCCGGACGCGATCGTACAAATATTCCCGAGAGAGCTAGCCGATCCCTTCTCAAAGGCATATCGCTGCGAAGTGTCATCTCGGAAGTACCACGAATTCGGCGAGAAGTCCACGACCATCTCGAAAGCTTTCATAAAATCGACGCCTAATATACACGGTAGCGCTAAATTCGGTAGCGCGCAGACTGTGGTTGTCAGAACCTTCCCCCGAACTGTGATCGTAATCTCAACCTCCCCTCTTACGCGTGCGGTCTGATTGGTGACTGTCATGACGCGTCTTCCTTGTTCCGAATCAAATCAAAAACCCGAGCGCTGCAGCAGCGCGATAACCTCCGTGCCGATTAACGAACAGGTGGATCCTAAATCCACTAAAGCGCTTAGGTTATATCCCGCGAGACAGACGCAAAGAAACACCAAAGATGACGCACCTCGAAATGTACTATATGCGAACTCGAAATCTTCTAACTTTACTGAATTAACCGAGGCGAGAGGGGTAGGAGTCGAGTTGCCCCTGTCCGGCGACTCCTTTATTCTTTTCCCGAACAGTCCGGGCACGTCCGAACAGTTACTTCGGCCTTCCCGCACCGATAACAATGCACGCGGGCCGCGGCCTTACAGGCGCGCGCGAAATGTCCCGTCTGGTCACAGTTTCAGCATTTCGCCGGGCCGGAACGCGTTTCGCTCGCGACGGCAGGCGCCTTAGCTGGCTTTTCCGCGGCGGAGGTGGTTGCGGTATTCACGGGACTCGCCTTCGGCTCGGTAGCCTTGACCCTATTTCCCTTCTTGGCGCGTGCTCCCTTTCCGGTCGAACCCGCGGCGGAGACGTCAAGCGCGGCGACCGCATCTTTAAATCGCGAACAACGACGATGGTTTCTACGCGGTACGCGGGCAGGTACCCCGCAGGGCCACTCTTCGGCGACACGCGATAAAGGAGCGCCGCTGCGACTCCCCGAGAGCAGTTCGACGACACTCGTTACTACGCGAGAACTTGAGAAACCGACGCGAAGCGTGAGACTTCAAATCCGACAGGTTGTCGCGACATTGACGGCCTCGATGACCGCCGCTATTCTCTCGCGACCCCGCGGTCGCGATCCCTAGGAGGCCGAAATACGCGACAAATATCGCGACATACCCTACAGCGCACGGTTCAGTCGTCGCGAGGCCCCTCGCGTCCGCCACCGACCGCCTTCACCAAGAGTGAGTACTCGCGAAATCCGGTCGCGAGTCGAAGTTTCGCGAGACTCTACTTACGCCGTTTCCGGCAAACTTATCCGCTGCGTCCGGCGTACGTCGCGTCCGACGATTTGCACCAACACCAAAATATCCCGAAAAAGGACACGCGTTTGCGGAACGCAATATCCGGAGAAAGCGGCGGGTCGGGGCGAAACAAATACGGCACTCGCGGCTTTCCCGTGGCTGTTCACAAGATAGTTAGGTAAGGCAACCTCACCGGTTACGCCGACTTCTCGGGACTCCACTCCTCGTCACAGGCGCCGGGGTGACCTTTGGCCCCAATCTAGGCACTCGAGATTTTTCGCGGCAAATTCCTCGGCACTGTGCGCAAAACCGATTAACGCGAAACGTCCTTCCAAGTCGGCGGGCGAGCCAGGAGAGATCGAGCGGTCCGCTCGATGGAGAATCGAGAGCGCGCCCCTCCCTGGGGGTCGCGCGGTAGTTAAGCGCGGTGTCGCGACCAATTGGGGCCGGGCGCGTTGTCGCCGATTTTCCGGCGGGGTCCTTCAAATTCGGGCCGGTCTCCCCTCGTCCGACGTTTTCCTCGCGAACCCCGGGGACGCTGGCCAGGCGCCCCAGGTCCGCTCGGAGCTCCGGGGATGGTCTGGGGAGGTCATCCTCGCCTCCTCGGGGAAGAAAAAGACACTGTCGCGGCCTTGGCGGCATCTCGCCGTTCCGCTACGCCACGCGCGTCCGCCCCGCGCCCCATGGTCGGATCACCCGCTCGCCTCGTGACGCCCTCGTGCCGCTGCGTTCTTCGCCCCCGTCGCTGGCTTCCGCTTTTCGGTCCTAAAGTACGGTGCCTCGGTGAGGTGCCGCGTGTTAATACAAAATAAAATAGTATATAAAAGATACGCAGTTCATTCCGGAGGCCCCCTGGAGATTCCGCGGTCGCTTTCCTGGCTCGCCCGCGGGCACGAACCCGCGCCTTGTGACGACGGCGGGGCACCGCCACGTGCGGCGAACCGTCACGTCACAGTATATATAATATAACAATTTTAAACATTTGTAAATTCTAAATATATAAAAATTGAACACGTTTTACACAACACTGTATATAAATTTATGAGTAAAATTATGATGCAAATATAAAATTATAGTACAAGTTTTGATCTGACTGCACATAGTAATGTTAAAGAGAAAAAGACCTACTTTTTTCTCTACAATATTAGGGGAGACCGAGGCTAATCGGTCAGGTTTTTTTCGGTGCCGATTTTTAACAACAAAATAAATAATTTTAGTTAAATGTGGTATACCATTTTTAAGAGTGAACCTTTAGCTACAAAATTTATGTAGGAAATTTTTGTCTACGTCGCTTTGTTTAACCGGTATAGAGCAAAAACGACAACGGTGGAAAAATTGAAATCTTACAAATGCCGGGGTAGAACTGTCACCCCCCCCCCCCCCCGGGGCAAATTAGTCACACTGCATTTTCAATACATATACGTCCATTTAATCCTGAAAAATGATAGGATACATTTTAATAATTGTTATTTCAGAGAAAAATATAAAAATTTATTTAAAATTTTTATGCGACATTATTCTATTCCAAAAAACAATTAAAGCACGTGAATACAGATCCTGACAAGCGCACGCATGTGTTGTGTGCCGTACGCTCGCACGCAATGCACTTTTTACCGTATGCACTTTTTACTGTGAACTTCTCAGAGCACACGCAGCACGTATTATCCTCGGATTTACGCCCACTGCTCGTCGAAGGCTGCGGTTCTGTTTGTGTGGCATTTTTTTTGGGCCGGCCTCTTTTTCTCGGCGCATTGGCAGGTGTAAATTTTGATGTTTTTCTCGTAGGAGGTTTATCTTTTTTTTTCCGCATGGACTCCGCCTGCTCAGCCGCCAATTTCATCATTTCAGGCGAATCAGTAAGAATGGCGCTCTTTCTTTGTTTTCGTCCTTTACGAGTCTGTTGCCTCGGAGCGACTTTAGGAAATGCTCGAATACTTTGAAGCGTCGCGCTAAAGTTCTGTGTATCACCAGGACGAGACATGGAAGAAGCCGAGGGATCGAATTCGTTCTGGTCGGCTGCGTCGGGTTCGGTTGTCTCCGAATCGGCTGTGTCTGGGTCGGCTGCGTTGAGGTTGACTTATTCGGGATGAGCGGAAGTAGAAGGCATATCTCTATCCGTAACACTGCTCGGCAAAAATTCGTATTCCTGGAGAATGTCCGAGTTGAAAGGAGAAATTCCAGAGCATTCAAACCCGGACACAATATTTTGATGCGTTACGGCAAGTGGCAGTGACTTAGCCACGATTCAGGGGATATCGTATATTGTCATTGTTCTACCAGGATGCGACGTCATCCAGTTATCACACTGTGCGTGTACACTTTTCTTTAACGGGCCAAAGATGGTGCGATCCAGCGGTTGCATTTTGTGCGAGCAATGCGGCGGTAATGATAGGAGAATGATTCCATTCGCTTTACAAAATTCGAGACCAGCGATAGACAAATGTGATTCGTGATTGTCGAGTATTAGTAAAACTGGGGCGTCGAGGGAAGCACGCACATGAGACTGGAAAAACTGTAAAAACTGAACAAAATGCTCCGCATTCATCCAGCCACTTGAATTCGCTACACCTGTGCAGCCTGGCGGTCCGCCGTTAAGGAAATGTTCCTTGAAATTTTTACGAGGAAAAATAAAAAATGGAGGTAGAAAATGCCCAGTCGCTGACACCGCCATCGCCAAAGTTACGAGGGTTCCTCTTTCCGCAGAAGTCACTCGCCCGACTTGTTTTATTCCTCCGACGTCCGATGACTCTATTTGGTGTCTGAACGGTTGTAATTCTCGTCTCATCCTTATTCCATATGCAGTGAACCTGGAAATGATGAAATACGTTATTTTCGACCAAAACATTTATTCATCAGTTAACACACCTGGAAATGATGTTTATCCATCAGAGATCTTAGCAGCGCAAAGAACCTTTCTACATTTGTTCGATTGAAACCGGTGGCACGTGCTAAACTTGTCGTTTCTGGTTTGCGTATGGATAATGTTGGATGTCGTTTGAGAAAGCCGCTTAGCCAATCTTCACCGGCCATGCGAGCGGCTTCCCACGATGCTGGTACCTTCAGATTCAATTTTTTGTCTAAATCAAAGGCTAAACCACGGGTTTCCTTCGCAGAGAGCCCAGAGTACATGTCGTTGCAATGTACTAAGTATTCCACTAAAGTCTTTTCAGTTTCACAGTCCATAACCTACATTTGAAATTAAGACGTTGCATGAATATAAACTTTGCTGAGCAAAGTGCATGCTTTTAAAAATTAAGTACTCACCGAGAAGCGTCCTTTATGTAGTACGACCACGTCATCCAAGTGTTCTATCTCATCGTTGTTCTTCTTCAACCAGTTGTTCAACATGGTTCTCCGGACATCGAATTATTTCGCGGCGGAAACGCTCATTTTATCTATTTTCACCGTAAGAACTGCCTTCTTCAGTTTCTCCTCGTCGACGGGAGTCGTTTTGCGACGATACGTGCGTACCATTTCCCTGCAATGTAGGACTAACAATAACGCATGTGCAACCTAATACAGGGAAACCTAACCTAAAATCGCCGTGAGCTGAAGTCGTGCGCCCGACGCGCCACAGTGACGAGACTGCCACATTTTCTTCGGGTGCTTACTGACCGATTTGCCCCAAACACAAATTTCAGGTTTCATCGCCCACGAAATATTAGACATAAACGATAATGAAAAAACTACACTGGATTCGTGTTCAGCATGCATTACTCTTTATAATCACGTACCTGGAGATTTGGAGAGCAAATATTGTTGCAGATATTACACAATTTCCACGCGCAGAAAATTTCACTTTCACCTTCCGAAAACACGTTTGCCCTCGTAAAAATCATAACACGGTAGGTAACTTGCCGAAACTCCGTTGGTCACATGGGTACCATAAGACGCGTTTACAATGTTAATAGCGAGTTCGCACAATATACAGGTTCCGAGATATTTGATTTGACACTTTTACTCCGTTGACTGTTTAGCCCCGGTCTCCCCTACTATGTGAAAAGAACCTACTTTCTTCTCTTCAACATTATTATGTGCAGTCTGATCCAAACTTGTACTATAATTTTATATTTGCATCATATTTTTGTTTATAAATTTTTGTACAGTGTTGTGTAAAACGTGTTTAATTTTTTTATATTCAGACTTCACAAATGTTTGAATTTGTTATATTATACATGTATACTAATAGATCTTAAAAAGCTATTAGTTTATTAAAATTTTGGTAAATATTATTTTTTAATTGTATAGAGTAACATTTATAAAAACAAATATTTGAAAAGAATCATATGACATAATTAAGTAATATCATATGAATGTAGATATTAAAACAACCTGTTTTCCCGATGCTCGGATCTTAGCTCGCGGCTGGTCAGGGTCGAGAAAGAGGCGCGGAGGAAGAGACGAGATAACGATATCTTATAATTTACTGAAGGTTTATTATAAACTGGGATTGTTAGATTTACAATATTAAAAATGAGGCGACAGCCTCGGTACCGCTTTTACAATTAATAGAAATGTCGTGTTGTTGTTATAAGTGTGAGTTCGCGTTATAATTTGCGTGTGAGGTGATCGCAAGGCGATGCGCAATAGTTTCCCGGATTTGCGGGATCGGCCTATGGCGGTAGTTGACGGGACGCGTTGTATCGCGGTCGATGGGCGCGGTCGATGGCCCGCGTGGGGCGTCGCGAAAAGTGAAAGTATCGCGGTCGATGGCCCGCGTGGGGCGTCGCGAGAATACAAGTAGCGCGTATAAGTAGGCGGCGCTTAATTGACAGGATTCGGGTAAACACCTGAGGATAGCGCGAGGCGTGTGCGGCACGCGGAGCGATTAGGCGTATGCTATGTTAGCGCGAGGCGGGTACAGCACGCGGGGCTGCACGGACGAGCGCGTCGTAATGGCGTGTGGATACGTGACACGAGGATCTTGACAGGATGTCAGGATGCTGCGTGCAATCGGGAACACCCGACTGGGAGGAGTACTCTCCTCCGCAGTACACGTAGACGGCAACCGGGGACACCCGGCAGGACAGAGCACGCTCTGTCCAGTGCACGTCAAGGAAAAGATCACGGCCGGGTACGCCCGGCGTACAGAGAACACTCTTGTACGAGACGTGGACTTTGCGTATGATAAACGGTGGTACCGGTTACCGAGAACTCTCGGAAGAGACGAGTACGCTCAACCTCGCCGGTACGACCGGGACTTTCAGGACAGCGGTGTCGGCGTACGGGAACTCCCGAGTAGAGACTGAGTACTCTCAACCTCGTCGACACGGCTGGTGCTTTGCAAGGAGCAGGATCGGGACTGGAAGTCGTGAGCAGCGGACAGGTCTGGTCGGATTGCTGGCTCACGACGGAGTCTCTTAATTAGGCAAATTCGTTGCCTTTTTATACCCCCTGGGCTCGTTATTTCGGTAGCGGGGGGTAGCGCTGACGCGGAGCCGCACGTGGCGGGGATGTCGGGCCGGAGTAGGGGCGCCGAGCGCTCCGGCGTCGCGAACGCGCTCGAAATTATTCGGGCGCTTTCGGATATCGATCCGTTTGGCCCGAATCGATATCCGGCAGCGAGTGCGCCGACTTTATATCGTTTAAAAATGTGTGGGGGCATTCCGCCCCCTTTCTTCGCCCGACAGATGGTCGGCCGGGCGGCTCGGCTGGTGGACGGCCGGAACGATGCATTTCTGGGGGTGCATCGTTACAATATAATTGCCTTAAGTTAACAAAATATATGTTTAAAAATTTTAGAGTACTGACGAGTGTTACCGTTTTTCGCGATGCAGTATTGATGTTAATATTCATGAATATTGCAGAATGGTCAGTACTGTGCCTATTAGTTTTTACAGTACTGGCAGTACTATCATGATAGTAATCCGAATATATTAATCTGATACGGTACTGATACCATTTCAATACTTTGAAAACTTGTTTTTTAAATACGAGAAAACATTCAATAAATTACAAAAAGCTAATTTTCCGCTGAAATTATCATAGGCTGCATCTTAAGAAACAATTAAAAAATAGTAATAAAATTTCGAAATAGATATATAGATATAATTTTTTTTATGTCGTGTGAATGAATACTAGACGAGTATTGAATGAGTATTTGGGAGAGTACTTAATGAGCAGTGAATGAGTATTGGATGAGTACTGGGAAGAGTACTGACGAAGCACTGACTACACAGTACTTTCGAGATCAGTATGATCGAATTTAGTAGTACTTTGAGTATTTATATCTCCAGTACTTTTACCAATACTTCTTCCAGTATTAAATCCAGTACTACTTTTTCATAAAGGGGGCCCTATGGAAGAGTTGGTCTTTGTGGACCTGGAAGTCAACAACAAGGAATATAGAGTAATTGTTAGTCACGAAGTTGCGGAAAAAACCCGAAAAGTTACCAATAAATATAATTAAAAATAGGTGCTCCTATCGTCGTCTCATGCCGTGTTTAAGATAGGTTAAGATAGGTTTTATTCCTTTCTATACATAACAACAGTCGCAGTACTGCGGATATCGTTTCGTTATTGCAGCATCGTCAGTACTTACAGTGAATACCAAAACGCAGCCATAGATAGACCGGCCCCTGCCGTAAGAGCACGCGTGGGAAAGTAGACGGTGCAGACATGGTTCGTGGAGAATCCCCTCTCTCTTTTTTCTGATCGCTTGGTGGGGATAGAAGTCTATGCTAAGCCCGGCTATTCCCCACTAGTCCCCACTAGTCTAGACTTCTATCGGGCTATGTCTGTACCGTCTACTTTCCCACGCGTGCTCTTACGGCAGGGGCCGGTCTATATATATAAGTCTATGGCGGCAGAAGAATAACGTAACCTGACAACGTGTTGCTTGACGACGCTGTTTACAAACAGCCGGCCGTCAGATTCTGTTCTGAATTGGTCAGACGTGTCCGAATTGTATTCGAGCTTAATAAACCCGATCTTTCATTAAACAGAAGGAGTCTTTATTCCCGGTGACGGGGGAGCGCGGCGCGTTCGCGGGTGCAGTGCGAGAGCGGGAGTGCGAGTGCGGCGAACGCGTGTCGAGCGTAACATTTTGGGGGCTTGTCCGGGATAGGACGAGCGACGACGAGGATTACTCTTTGACTACTCATGGCTACGAGAAAGATTCTCCGTGTGGAAACTTTCCAGCAGGATGCCATGAAAGCGACGACGATGATAACAATCACGGAAACTCTCCGGACCGTCATACAGGAGGTCCGACTTCTGCGCAAGGAGCAGGCGCGAAGAGAGAGAGAGTACGCGGTGACGTTCCGCCGGCAGGAGGAGGAGCTCCGCCGTCTCCGAGGGACGAACTCCGGCGGCATTCAAATCCAGCTAAGTCCTCCTAATAATAGAGCGTCCGGGGACCCAGGGACGCGAGTCACGGGCTGCGCGGAAACGCGATTTGCGCACACGTGCAAGAGGGACGCGGTTGCGGGCGGCGCGGAAACGCAGGTCGCGGTTGCGGGCGGCGTGGAGAGGCGGGTTGCGCACGCGGGCAAGAGTCGCGATCGCGGGCGGCGAGAAAGCGCGAGTCACGGGCACCGCGGAAACGCGAGTCGCGCACGCGAGCGAGGGGGACGCGGTCGCGGGCGGCGCGGAGACGCGGGTCGCGGTCGCGGGCGGCGCGGAGAGGCGGGTTGCGCACGCGGGCGGCGCGGAAGCGGGAGTTGTGCACACGGGTGACAGAGACGCAGCTCTGAGCGGCGCGGGGATGCGAGCCGCGTACGCAGGAGAAGGTGTCGCGCACGCTAATATTAGTGTTGCGGACGCGAGCGTAGCAGAGCTTGGTTACAAGCTCAAACCGAATACGTACGATGGGACGACTTCGTTACAGGAATATTTTTCACAACTTAGTTTAATCGCGCGAGCGAATCGCTGGGACGACTCAACAAAAACCGTCACGTTAGCCTCGAGCTTGTGGGGAAAAGCGCGCTCGATTTTAGAGACAGTACAGGATGTCGAGCGGTTGAGCTTTGCGCAGCTTAGGACGAAGCTCGAGTTGCGTTTCGGAGAGGGGCGCTTTTCTCAAAATTGCTACTGCGCGCTGACGAATCGGAGACAAAGATTTGGGGAGGATATGGCCGCTTTAGGTTTCGATATCGAAAGATTGTCTCGCCTTGCGTACCCCGAGTGCCCCTACAAAATCCATGATAAGATCGCTTGCGCGCAATTTGTGACGGCTGTCTTGGATCACTTTATCAGGAGAGCGCTGCAATTGGAAGGGATAACCTCCCTGTATCAGGCCATAGAAAGGGCCAAAGCATTCAAAATAATTCAGGGGGAGGGTTATTTGAAAGAAAAGGAGAAATTTAACGGAAATTTTGAGAAAAAGGAGACGAAGAACGCGCGGAGGGGGGAGAAGGAGGAAAGAAGGAGGAAGACTGGAGAAAAGAAAAAGGGAGAAATGGTGAAAAATTTAGAGTTTGTTGGACGTGCGGGAAGTCCGGGCATTTCCGTTCCAAATGTCCGGAGGGAAAAAGAAACGCGATTTAATCGAATCCCGTGGGGAGGGTTTGGCTCGTGTTCTTAATAAGGAGTTTTAGTGAAATGTGTTATGATTTCGTTTTTAATTTTCAAATGTATGGTTCTATGTTTACTGCGCATTATATTTGCTTTCCTAGAGGAAGTCGGCGGTACGCGAGTTGGTGTGGGTTACCGCGGCGAAACATCGACCGAAGACTTCTTCTAGAAAGTTTTTTTTTAAAAAGAAGACCGCCTGCCCACGGTTTTTGACCCGTGGTTTTCCCGTGGGTCATAGGGCAAATGCCGGGCGGGGACTTGGGGAGCCCTGCGGGACGTTGGGTCCACGGGAAATCATTCTCCCCTTCCTCGTCCGAAGATTAAGTGGAGCAGCAACAGAGGAGGACGGCGGCAGAAGGGACCACATCGGATAAAAGCGGAACTCCTGCGGGGTCTTCCTGGAGCCGATGCCGTGACGGAAGGGGGGAGCCTGGCTAGCTCTCTCCAGAAGAGGTTCGGTTGGAGGCCTGGGTGCGGTTATCGGGGACCAAGAGGAACGGGGTCCGGTAACTCGGAGCAGCAGCTTGAGGAGGACAAGTTAACCGTTCGGTGCCCTGGAACCCTCTAAGCAAAGGAGCGCTGAAAAACAACCTTTCCGGATTGTCGGGGCGACAATCTTGGAAGAGGGGGGGGGGGGGTAGTGTTACGCTTGTGCTATGCGCTCGCTGTGCGTTCGTGCCAAATTGCCCGTTGGACGCCTGGGCGTCAGAAAAGTAACGTAACCTGACAACGTGTTGCTTGACGACGCTGTTTACAAACAGCCGGCCGTCAGATTCTGTTCAAGACCTCTGAATTGATCAGACGTGTCCGAATTGTATCCGAGCTTAATAAACCCGATCTTTCATTAAACAGAAAGAGTTTTTTTCCCGTTGACGGGGGAGAGGGGCGCGTTCGCGTGTGCAGTGCGAGTGCGGCGAACGCGTGTCGAGCGTAACAATATTTTGCAGATGTAATATGCCATAAAATTTTTTTCCCAGGAGAATTTGTGTAGAAGAGGGTAAGAAAGTATATGCGTGGATACAGTAGGTTCCGCCCTCCTGCGGGGGCTCCACTTCCAAAAAAATTAATATAACCCAACCCAATTGTTGTGTGGGTGGAAAAGTGCGTGCGTGGATGCAGCAGGTTCCGCCCCCCTGCGGGGGGCCCACTTAAAAAAAAACTAACCTAACCCAACCTAATTGTTGTGTAGGTGGAAAAGTGCGTGCGTGGATGCAGTAGGTTCCGCCCCTTTGCGGGGGGCTCGTCAACCGGGAACTCTCTAATTTCCGAAGAGAGCAAGGCCTTCTCCTAAGGAGGTATGGACTTTTCCGGCGTGCTCGGCTTGGAGCGGTGGTTCCAAAAGAACTAACCTAACCCAACCCAACCCAATTGTTGTGTGGGTGGGAAAGTACGTGCATCGATGCAGTAGATTCCACCCTCCCCCCCCTGCTGGGGGCTTCACCACCAAACCCATGTACACAAATCTAAATTTGTGTACATGCAGGGGGATTTTGTCCGGGGAGAATATGTCCGGGAGAAATTTTTGTACAGGGAGATTAAGTCCGGTCACCAAAACCGATACCATTAAATTTTGGGATGAGGTGAATAAATACAGAGACGCATCCGGAAGTAATCCGTTCGCCGAATTGGCTACTTTTGCTCTGTCGATGCTCATTTTAACCTATACAAACGCACAAGTTGAGCGGTTATTTAGCCAATTGAATCTGGTAAAAAATAAAGTACGGATTAAGATGTCGATCAAAATGACAAGTGCAACCTTAAGGGTTCGTTTCGGACTGAAAAGAAACGACAAATGCTGCCACGATTACTTTTTGCCGCCAGAGATTATACGTAAAGTTGGTACCAAGGAAGCCTACACGAGAAAAGCGGCCGAGTCGAGCTTGCAAGCAACTGACGAGAATGACGATGATATCATCGATCATTGTTTTGATGAACACCCAGTTTTACAACTTGGTTTATAAGACATCACACGAGACAATTTTGAGATAATTTAATTTGAGTTTATTTAGTTTGTTATAAACATTGTTTGGTTTATTTTCTTATTTTATCAGAATCATTTATCTTATCAGAAATTATAATAATATAGATAATCAAAAATAATATTTAATTGACCATGACTGGCACATTTATTGAAAATGTCGACACGACGTTTCGAACCAATTTCGGCTCCTTTTCAAGTGTATAAATAAATTCTTACACAGACATTCGTTAGTCACACGTGTACCCGCAAGTCTGATCTAAGACTAAAAACAAAATTTGTCACTATAATAAAAAACGTAGAAGAGATCGCAAACAAAAGAATATGTCAAGACTTACATGCTGTGTGCGTTATAAAATAAAATAGTGTTCGAAAGCACGTCTGCACGCCACAATTACAAACAGCACAATGAGCAAAGTCATACACAAACAAAAATAAAATAGAGGTTGATCACATATCCCCTATTAGTCGGTCGTATATTACGGTCATCTTCTCCGTGTCTTTTTGGAGGTTGATCGCCTGATTATGTTTTTTGATGAAAAACATCTCAGCAATCTCTCTCTTTTTAAAATGTTTTTCTTTGTGTAGGATCTTTGCTTCTTGCCAATTAAACACATGATTCAACTCAAGCCGATGTTTGCTTATTACCGAATGGTTACTAGCGTGCTTCTTAATATTTGTTTCATGCTCTTTAATGCGTGTTTCAAGATGTCTTTTCGTTTGTCCTATATATGTAGCATTGCAATCTAAACAATCAATCTTATAAACCAACTCAATCTGTTTCATATCCTCCAGTCTGTCTTTCCCCTTCCTAATAACGCGATTGAGCTTTTTAGGTACGGTGTAAACGACATCAAAACCAAGGTTGCTGAGAATACTACGGATCTTTTCACTGTAGTCTTTAATATACGGAATAGTTATGAAATTTCCCAAAACGATATTATCAGTCTCATCATCATTATCTCTTGTAGCATTGCGGTATTTGATGTCCTCTAATCGTTGTTTGATGCATTTATTAACAACATGTGTCGGGTAACAATTATTGCTCAGAATTTCTTTGACAATTTCGATATTAGTCGTATGAAACCGTTTGTCCGACAATAACACAGCACGATCAACGAGACCCGTAATCACATTTTTTTTATAATTTTCAGGATGGTTAGACAAATAATTAATGTAGCGTCCGGAAAAAGTTGGTTTTCGGTACCAATTTGTAATTAATGTGTCGCCATTCCTGAGGACAGTAGTGTCTAGGAAATTTATCCTGTCATTTGACTCGATTTCACAAGTAAACTTCAACCGTGGGTGATAACTGTTGAAATTACTGATCAACCTCTATTTTATTTTTGTTTGTGTATGACTTTGCTCATTGTGCTGTTTGTAATTGTGGCGTGCAGACGTGCTTTCGAACACTATTTTATTTTATAACGCACACAGCATGTAAGTCTTGACATATTCTTTTGTTTGCGATCTCTTCTACGTTTTTTATTATAGTGACAAATTTTGTTTTTAGTCTTAGATCAGACTTGCGGGTACACGTGTGACTAACGAATGTCTGTGTAAGAATTTATTTATACACTTGAAAAGGAGCCGAAATTGGTTCGAAACGTCGTGTCGACATTTTCAATAAATGTGCCAGTCATGGTCAATTAAATATTATTTTTGGTTATTAATCACTGGCGAGGAAATTCTAATTAATATAGATAATGTTGAGTTTCTTTATTTTATCAGAAATGTGATAGGTATATGAGAGACTGATATTATATAATAAAATTATGATTTGTCTCTGAGAGATTTTGTATTGAGATGTAGGCATGTAATTAATGTAATTACATTAAATGCCAAATTGTCCGCTAAGAACACCAAATTTTACCTTAAAATAACCAATATCCTACTAAAATTATCTTGAAATCACCCCCGCTAACCACTAAACCGATAAATCTTGTCACCAAACACCTTCCAAACCCATCAAATCTAGCGGGAAAAACCACTAAATTAGCAACACTGCTGACAAGCGTCGAGCCAGGCCGACGCTGCGCGATCTTTTGAAGTCGATGGGGTCCGCCCCTCCCGCTAGACGAGCGGTGGAGGCAACGGGCCACTCCACCTGAGATACTCAAAGAGAGAGTATAAGTCGATACAGGCCTCGAAGGAGGCGCCGAGGGAGACCATCTCCGAGGAGGAGGCCCTCCCCGAAGAGACTGCCCCCTCCACGGCCACTGTCAGCCATAGAGAGGATCCAACCGCCGCCTAAAACAAAGGATCTAAGGCCGCCGCCAACTCCTTGGCTTTTGATCACTGTGGACCTTCATTGGTCCCACAAGACACTCACTAGGCCGCCAGGGGTGAGCCTGCATCCGGGAGACCCGCGCGCAAAGCGACCCCTTCCGCCAGGCTCCTACCGCACCACAGAGATGCAGACTGAGCCGCAGGAACGTGCCAAGAAGAAGCACCACCACCACCGCTCCAAGCCGAGCACGCCGGAAAAGGCCATACCTCCTTAGGAGAAGGCCCTGCTCTCTTCAGGAATTAGAGAATTTCCGGTTGACGAGGTGCCAACCACGCCTGGAAGCTCAGTAGATCCCAACAACAACCAAATCTACTTCGACAGGATCTTCTTGGGCGGAAGCTGACCGCAAAACAAGTGGCCAAAATAAAACTGTTATTCTAACAGATACATTTTTGAACTTCCAGCGCCTCTGAGCGCCGGCTCTTACAGAATTTGCGCATTAGGTTTATCAAGTCTTGTATTAGACATAATTTAATCCCACCGCACCTAAAATTTCTGTCCTGTAACTCGCTAAATTTATACCAAGACACTTATCGAAATAGACTAAAAAGGTCAAATCTTCTACACATTAAACGAGCATCAGGAGTAACAAAGGTGCCTAATAATTTTGTCAGTGACTGTATATGCGCATATGTACATTAAAGAATGCATGTATCATGTATCTATATACAATAAATATTTATGTTTATATACAAGGTGTATCATAACATGTGGGGTGGACAGGAGACACAGAAAAAATAAAAAAAATTCATGTCAACATGTGTCCTATTTTACATTGTTTCCGTGTTACAGTGATGTTTATAGACTTCACAGACACCCAGTGTCTTGGTAGACACCCTGTATACAATAAGCACATATACTATTTCGTATATCTACTCTTTGATCTAAATCTATGTCTAATTATTAAAACCGTTTTCTTTCTTACGCAAATACGTAGCAATCAAAACCACATTTTTGCAAAATACTTTTTCAAAGTTTCTTTCATTTTTTAAATATTATTTGTTTTGCAAGCAGATTTAGGGCAAGGATGGACAGGGTGTGACTAACTAAATTGTCGTGTTTGAACCTTCACTGTATTTACATTATTACATACTGTCACGCTATTTTCTCAAAATAGCGGATCAAAAGGGAGAGCGGGATGTTAGGCCTCTCTAAAACGGGTTCCCTCGTACCCGGAAGGCGGTCGATCAATCGCGAAAATTTTTGTTGGGTGCCAGACACGTACAACGACGCGTCACCGAATCGCGAAATGATTACCAAAACACGCGAAAATCGAAAAGATCGAGGATGCCTTCGGCTCGAGGGGCTAGCTAGCTCAACCTAACGGTGGAGGGGCAAAGTAGATGCCGGGCAGCGCTCAGGAATGCGGGGGACGGGTGAATAAGTCGCGCTAAAGTCGTTAATTTAATGAATAAGAATTACCTTTATTCCGATCGCAGCCGGTTAGCAATACAAAGTTATCCCGTCGGGTGACAAAGACGGGGTGACTAACCACCTTTTACTTTCTCGGTCGACGGAGAAACATTATTGACGGTGATTCTCAAAATTGGCGAAAGGACGGAGAAACGCGTCGGAACAACGGTGACGACAGCGAGTAATACAGAACGACAGCACGTACAAAATGGAATAAACGAAATAATGCTACGACGATCGCAGACCGCAAAATACACGCGATAAATAGTATAATTCCGCTCGCAAAATACAAAACGACAGCTACAACATACCGAATAATACGACTCGCGAGAAATACGCAATACGCGATAATATCTCGCGATCAGCACGATGCACGACAATTAAGCCGCTCGCGAAACATAATCGATAACGGCGGCGCGGCGCTACGCCGCTCGCGAAACGTAACACGACACCAAGTACAAAAAGAAGGTATGCGGCGTCCCGCGCCCCGCTGAGCGCGCGCAAGGGATTTTCCGCACCCGCGAAATAGATTCTGCCGCCCGAAGGGAAAACTGGACGTTGCGGTTACCACGCGACGCAGCTTACACGCCGCTCGCACTTTACACCGTTCGCGGCGTACGACTCGAAACGAAATTTACTGCCGAAACCGCGAGAATCTTCGATTGCGTACAAGTATAGTATGGCGGCACTCGCGAAGCTCTTTCTTCGCGCCGCGTGGTCACTCGCGTTTCGCGTACCCGGTATCCGGGGCTCTTCGACGCCGTCGACCGCGAATCTCCGGGGCTCGCTCCGATACCAGCCACGACAACCACTCTCGGGGTCCCTCGCGCTTGATGTCGACTGCCAATCGAGACGAAAATCGCCGGGCCTCTCGCCACGGCTTACGAAAACGCGAAATATGGCACGTCGACGGCAGAGCGGGAGCGCGACCCTTCGCGGTCCGTTCGTGGCTTTACAATTTAATTACGGGCGACCTCACCGGTGTGCTGCACCTCGGGCCTCGTCCTCGCCAGCTCGGCTACCCCGTCCTCTGGCAGCGGCAGCTCTCGCAGGCCGGGGTCCTCCACGGGCACACACACACGACAACGAACTTTTTAATCGCGACAACGACAGCGATATTAGTCGGCGACTTGTCGGTTCGATGGCCGGCGCAGAAGAGACAGCGCGGCGCCGCGTTCGATCGTGAGTCGATGCCTCACCCCACGCAGGGGTTGCGCGACCGTTCTGCGCGCCGTCCGACTGTCATCGACGTCGCGCGTGATCGTTCGATCCTCGCGGCGCAACGCCGTACATCGCAGGGGTGCCTTGCCTCGCCCGTCCGCTCCTCCGAATCTCCACCGGGTAGGCCGCAATCCTCTGCCAATAGCCGGTTTCCGACGCGGCGCTCTCCTCGATAATCGATAGGACGCCGCTCACAAAAAAAACAAATAAATAAACGCGAATAAATAATCATTCTTAATAATTGCGTTAGCGCCCCTTGGAGACTCCGACGCCCCGCACGCCCCCGGTCCGTCGTTGGGCGCGAACCCCGCGCCTTGTGACGGCGGCGGGGACGCTGCCACGCGCGGCGATGCCGCAACGTCACAATACATAAGTCTATAAGTCTTTAGTTTTTATTTTGACTTGGTTCAGAGGCGCCATAAGGCGCTGAGCTTAAGGCTTTTAAAAGAGGTTTCTCACGGCAGAGGCCGGCTTGGGTTTGTTATTATTCAAATTGGGGATCTTAGATCCCGGAGTCAATGGTGGGCTATGGAAGGAAACTTCTCGATCCGGGGAGGTCTCCAAAAGAAACTCCGGATGTCTGTTTGCGTGGCCCTTCTTGTCACTCCTCCTCGATCGGTCTGAGTCCAGGTAGACCTGGCAGGAACGGATCCAATTAGCGGGCGATGCTTTCGTGGGTCGTTCGGTACAATGTCGGCAGGTCTGGTGAGTCAAAGCCCGTCCTCGGGAATCTTGCAGCGGATTAGTCGCCAAAGCCGGTGGTTGGTACTCAGCTCCCTATTCCTCTCAGACACTGCCCTCTTAGCTGCTATCAGGTTCAGCAGTAGTGGAGGCGCTGGTCGGATGGTCCTCCTGTTCCTCCTGTAGAGATGTCGGCTGTGAGGACCTCTGCTTCTCGGCTGCTCGGTGGAGCCGTCCCTGGGCTTAATGCCAGGCGCACTAGAAGGATTTGCTCGCCGCGAGTGGGCGTGCGACTCCACTTTCTCAAAAACCTTCTGCTCCAGCGTGGCTGGGGGAAAGACTTCTCTTGACGCTCAAAAGCGGAGGGTATAAGCTCGACGCACTGGGCGGAGTATGCTGCTCTCAACACTATACCAGTGGAGTGGGCCAGTACCAAAAAGCCCGTAGCTGGAACTTGCTCTTCGTTCGCACGCTCGTCTTAATAAAGGCTCGATGTTGGAAATTAAATGCAAGAATCAATAGAAACTATTGTTCGAGGGCACGACGTGTTTACGCGGCTCAGGAATGCTGAGCGGGAGCGGCCGGATTGCGTGGAGAAGCCTTCAGTTGCGCACAGTACAATTGGACACGTTGCAATTGCACACCGTGCTATTAGACACAAAGAATTGGGCACCGTTCTATTAGACACGGTTCGATTGGACACGGTTCGATTGGACACGGTTCGATTGGACACGGTTCTATTGCGCACAGTTCTATTGCGCACCGTTCAATCGCGCACCGTTCAATCGCGCACATGTTCTATTACGCACATGGTGTACACACACACACACACACACACACACACACACACACACACACACACACACACACGGGGGGTGCAAGGGGGGCCTTGGGCCCCCTCCCGCACCCCCTCCACCGGTAGGCTGGGTGGATCTCGCTTTATGAGAACTGTGCGCAATTGAACGGTGTGCAATTGAACGGTGCGCAATTGAACGGTGCGCGATTGAACGGTGCGCAATAGAACTGTGCGCAATAGAACTGTGCGCAATAGAACTGTGCGCAATTGAACCGTGTCCAATCGAACCGTGTCCAATCGAACGGTGCGCAATTTTTTGTGTCTAATAGCACAGTGTGCAATTGCAACGTGTGCAATTGTACTGTGCGCCAGTAAACCTCTTCCATTGCGTGCAGGCGCTCCCCGCCTCTAGTGAATCATTTCATCTTATTCAGAACACTATTATTTTATTATTATTTTATTGCAAACATAAAAAACTTTTTGCAAAGACAAAACAAAGTTTTTATTTTTAATAATACATATTTATAATTGCTAATTTACACTTACCTATTAATTTTATAAAAACCGCCAGTCTGTCATTTTTAGATACTTTATTTACACTAAACAGGAAGCTGCAATCAACAGTAAATTGTGTAAACCACAAACTTTGCTTAGGGGAATTGTGCCTAAAACGACATACCCGGGCAAAATGACATAGTGCTAGTTTAGTGCTTTATATCGCCGCTAAACGAGCGCCGATGCATTTAAATGTCGAAATCCATCGTGTCTTTAATATCTATTGTAAATTAATATTGACAGTACGCTTGTGAATGCGAATTTTGCTATCTAATCAAAAACGTAAGCTTAAAGAATTTTTTTGGCACATTTTTCTTTAGCTCATTACTTTATTTGTTTGTTTGGTATCTAATCTTTTTATGTTTCATCATTGAGTGTTCTTATATCGAGCTATGCTGTTGCACTTTTTCTATTTTTCAAATACAGTCTAACATTTTATTTTGTGGATAGAAAATTTTACTACTGACAGGGCAAAATGAGATACTATATCATTTTAAGCTGGCAACCGTATGCTCTGATATATCCAAATATAAAAAGTGCAGCAGCATGGCTTCATATAAAAAATCTCAATGGTGAAGCATAAAAAGATTAGATACTAAACAAAGAAATACGGTAATAAGTTAAAAAAATGTGCCAAAATAATTTTTTATACTTACGTTTTTGATGGCAAAATTTCCTATTCACAAGTGTGCACTCACTACCAACTTACAACAGGTACTAAAGACACGATGGATTTTGACGTTTAATGTATTGTCGCTCTTCTAAGCAGCGATATTAAGCACCTAAACTAGCACTATGTCATTTTGCCCGATATAACAGGGCAAAATGAACAATCGTAGTGTTTTGTTTATATGTTGTTACATAACAAATGCAAATTTATAAAAATTTTTAAATATTATAATACCAAACTATGTTTATCCTAAAGTGTTTCTAGACGAGTTACATAATTTTTAAGTATTACAGAATAAAATAACAATGTTTTAAAAAAAGTATGTCGTTTTGGGCACAATTCCCCTATATTATTTATGTTGCTTATATTATTTAGTATAAAGATAGCTATATACAAATATAACGTGCGCAACATTGTGTTATCGCTTTTGTATATATATATATATATATTCAGTATAAAGATAGCTATATACAAATATAGTACTCGCAATGTTACACTCTTATTTTTTTGTAACTCGTGACGTTTTCGTTTCGTACATTTCTCATTTTCTCTTTTACTATCTCATTATCGCCCTTTCGTTCCTTTCTTTTCAGTGTAGCGCGTGGTACAACTCATCTCAGTTTCTTCTGCTTGCTCACTATCGAATATCTCATTCGCACTTCGCCAGCATTGGTCGTGACAGCGCAAATTCGTATTCGACATTCCATGCCGTCCTGCAGAGATGAAGACGAAGACGACGACACCAAATCTGAATAACATAAATTGCATAGAAAAATAAATATTAATATCATTGCAATGAGTTTTCGTCATCATGTATCTATATAAAAAAATTCGGCAAATCTTAAGGAGAGCTCACTCCTCACCGATTTCGCTAAACTTAGGCTTAATCGATGCGTTTTTGCACAAAACGACCGAATCTGGCAGAAAAAAGTGTCGCTCTGCCCCGCAAAGCGAGATATTAACAGTTAGGGTGCGATCCCATGGTGCGGGATGGCAGTGCGGAATAGAGAATGCGTCATAGACACAGCCAATCAGAGCTATGCCGCATAACGCATTCTGCAAATGTCTTCCCTCGCAGTGCACATGGTGCGTCATAGACGAGCAATAACGCATCCGGAATAAAAATAATTGATATAATAAACATTTTATTAAAATAATTCAAACGTTTTTATAAAAAATAATGTTTGTAATAGCAATAATAATTATTAATATAACATTAAATGAAATTTTATATTGAATATGAAAAAGTTGAAAACAATATTTTTAAATTTTTGAACTGCATTGACGCATTTTTGGTCATTTTCCTGCACCATGTGAACAGCGAGGAGAAAGACTAGCGGAATGCGGAATGCGTGATGCAGCCTCGGCACAGTACTGTTGGTTTTGATCATACACGCCATACAGTATTGTTGACGTTTTTTGCTAAAACTGTTTTGTGTGAATATGGAAACCAAAATAATGATGGTTGAAGAGTCTATTAAAGTTTTAATGAGAGTGTACAGATCAAATACTAAGGTTATGGTTCTATGACGCAAATCTTTAACGCAACTGCGCCACGAACGCATGCAGGAAAAATCGTAAACACTGCGGCATAGTTCTGATTGGCTGTGTCTATGACGCATTCTCTATTCCGCACATCCATTCCGCACCATGGGATTTCAGCCTTACAGTTGATGACTATCAGGTTATGAAACCTGTCATACCGACGCGATGTAGCGGCCACGAACATGCCCCGCGGCCACATGCGCATGCTGTCAGCTCTGTGATCACATGCGCATGCTCAGTGGCCGCACGCGCATGCAAAAGTGCGCGAATTTGAAACGTATGCAATTATGCATACTTATAATGCATAAATCTAAATATGTACTTTTCATATATCAACTATTCTCTGCTTTAACAAATTATTTGTTAAATAATTTGTTAAAGCAGAGAATGGTTGGTATATGAAAAGTACATATTTATATGTACTTATTCATCGTACATATTTATCAAGAGACACGGTAGTGTCTCGCGCCAAGTACGCGCGGAGCGAGACAGCCGTGGCTCTATATACGCGACGCGACGAGTTATATATATGTTGAGAGTGCTCGAGATTTTTAGATCTCGATAACTAGTGAACGGATCAAGTTCTAACTAGGCTCAATGGAAAGCTTGGACCAAATTTATATAATGAAAGTATTTTTATTTTTCCCCTACGTGGCCTACGAAAAAATATATTGCGATGCAAAAGTCCAGACCTGAAAATTTTACATTAAGATACGTACTTCTCCGTTTGCTAGTCTCGCCACGGCGCGCGGCGCAGCACTGTAGTGTCTGAGATTTTGTCCAGTTCATGTCCTTGCCGTTATGCGATGTGGCGCTGGCGTTAGTTCGATCACATGTGATGTGACACATGTAAACATAACATAACCATAAAGCTGCCCATACACGTCGCGAGTCCGGCTCGGCTGGGTTTTTACTCGTTCGTGGGTGAGATGTTACGAGACGGGCTCGGCGTCCGACGAGCCAAATTTCGGGACTATTCGGGAGTGTGTGTGTGGTGAAAAACGTTTGAGTCCGGCTTGCGAATCAAACTCGTACATGTTATGGGCTGCTTTAGACGTCCGCGTCGCGTCGTCGAGAAATATTCCGTCCGCGTCGTCGCGTCCGAACACTCCAAACGGAGTACATGAGTGCTAGAGTGACAGAGTTCGCGCCTTGTGGATGGCTGGTTCCTGGGATACACCCTGAGCGAGGATGGCGAGGTTATATCTATCGTACGTATTGCTCTTTCTCGCGGTCACGCTCGCGTACCCCGCTCGCGTACCCCGCTCGCGTTCGCCGCTTGCGTTCCCCGCTCGCGTTCCCCGCTTGCGTCCCCCCCCCCTCTCTCTCTCTCACTCTCTCTCTCTCTCTTTCCCTCTCCCTTCCCCCTCTCCCCCCTCTCTCTCTTTTTCTCTAATAATGACTATCAAATATATGTGTGTGTAAAATTGAATCTAAATATTTTTTATATTATAACACAAAAATTATATCTGACAGTGACATCTTTAATTAAATGTGCAGTGTAGTTTGTATTATAAATTATTAATTGCCTTATTTTGTTAACAAACTTTACTATACATATGTTATCTACTATGACATTCTGCCAATAGCATTGTAGGTACATGCCAAATTCTGTATCAAATCTGTTTTTCTTTCGACAAAATTTATTTAAAGCAAACACTGCATAATGTGCTCTCGACAAACTTGACTTTGCCTAATATATTCATATTTTATGTCTTAATTTTTTTAATGATTTATAAATTTATACAAACTACACTGCACATTTAAGGATATCAAACTCAGATATAATTCTTGTAAGTTATAATACAAAAAATATTTACATTTGATTTTATCAGACATAAATGTCAATGTCGATAGACATTATGGCATTTGATGTATCTGTAACAAAAAGGGGTGATATTCGTACAAAATTACCTTTTACAAAAAGGTAAAAAAAAGACGCCAAGCACGCGTGGTGTACCCTGAAAAAATCGAAGTAGTTATCTTTGTACCTCGAAAAAATCCAAGTAATATCTTTACCTTGAAAAAATTGGAGCAATATATTTATTACAAAAAAAAGAGTTGATATCTTTAAATCGCGCCAATTAAATATATATTATATCGACAAGCAACTATTGTTCTTTTAAAAAATGTATTCCCATTAAAGTGAAAAAATTAATATAAAATGTGAAAAATTGTAGTGAAAAAAACTTGGCGCTGCAAAATTTTAAAATATTTGAAAGCAATAAATAACTAATTTAAAATATTAAATTAATAATTACAATGTGAATGTAGAGACTTTCACACATTAATTTAAAGTACTTTTTCCATTTATAGAAATTGTTTCATTAATATATATTATTATGTTTAGCAGCGCCAAGTTTTTTTCACTACAATTTTTCACATTTTATATTAATTTTTTCACTTTAATGGGAATACATTTTTTAAAAGAACAATAGTTACTTGTCGATATAATATATATTTAATTGGCGCGATTTAAAGATATCATTTCTTTTTTTTTGTAATAAATATATTGCTCCGATTTTTTCAAGGTAAAGATATTACTTGGATTTTTTCGAGGTACAAAGATAACTACTTCAATTTTTTCAGGGTACACCACGCGTGCTTGGCGTCTTTTTTTTACCTTTTTGTAAAAGGTAATTTTGTACGGATATGTATGTACAATGAATAATTGGTATATAAATATGTACTTTACATGTATCTACCAACTATTCTCTGCTTTAACAAATTATTTCTGTTTCGTTAAGTTCGACGCTTAATATCTGTAGCAGAAATAATTTGTTAAAGCAGAGAATAGTTGATATATGAAAAGTATATTTATATTTATGCATTATAAGTATGCATACGTTTAAAATTCGCGCACTTTTGCATGCGCGCGCGGCCACGGAGCATGCGCATGTGGCCACAGAGCTGACAGAGCATGCGCATGTGGCCGCGGGGCATGTTCATGGCACTTCATGGTCGCTACATCTTGTCGGTATGACAGGATTCATTACCTGATAGTCGTCAACTTTAACAGTTAATATCTCGCCTCGCGGGGCAGAGCGACACTTTTTTCTGCCAGATTCGGTCGTTTTGTGCAAAAACGCGTTGATTAGGCCTAAATTCAGCGAAATCGGTGAGGAGTGAGCTCTCCTTAAGATTTACCAAAAATTCATAATTGTTTGATATACTCGTTCTTTGATAAAACCAATTTAGAGAATACAAATAATTATTGCTAAAAAAGTCGATCATTGTAGTAAAATATATGCTAATAAAGAGTAGCGTCTCTTCCGCAAGGTTGCTATATCTCTGTTTATACTTGACGTGAAATGCTACTGTGTCTCTTGATAAACTCACAAATATTCTAAACATTTGTGTGTGCGTGCATGCATGCATACGTGGCGAGAAAACACGTTGACACATATGGAGAGGGTAAGGAAAAAGAGGGGAAAAGGAAGAGTGGCGACATAAGATGCTAATTAGTGGGAAGTAAATTAAAAACTGAAAGGTATTCATCCGATAATAGGGCGGTATCATTCAGCTTAGATAGCGCAGCGGATTGGCGTTTAATATACACGTACACTATTTCCGATATAATTCTATTGTAAGATGGTTCTTGGTCCAAAATTTGAACATTATCCCAGCCTAACTGTAAATTATAATTGGTTTCTGATCAATGGCAAGAGATAACCGATGGTGACAAAAACTTTTTATTGATGTCAGTGCGAAATGTAATGTGTGTGTGCGCGCGTGTGTGTGTATTGTTTGACTATGGTCTTAAAGGGATCCTGAACCCGTTTGTACTACCGACAAAATTACCATTCTCTATCATTTTCTATGTTACCGATCTACAACTGTCCTTGTTCAGAAAATGATATAGACAAGGGTAGCACCTATATTGCACGCACACATACGCAAAAATCGTACTTCATACCGTACTCTTATATTAGACTTCTAACCTCGATTTGTAGGATTCTACATGTTCTTTCGTGTACTACAACCTCCGGAAACTTATTTTCGTGTTCGTACAAACTGTGCATCTGTTATATGAAGTACATGTTATGATGAGTTGACAGCTCGTCTACGACTTGAGACGCCATATTGAGATAAAAGTTTGGTAAGGAAATCTGTAATTATTATTAAGAAATAACTATTTATGGTTTTTCGTATAAAATCAGAGTTCCCGGGGATCAATGATATATGTAATGAAATCGTGGAGAAGCATTTTCCAGTCTGTCAAGTTAATGCGACGAAAGATTAGAAGTACGAAAATGTCGGTATACAAACGGGTTCAGGATCCCCTTAAGTTGTTTTTTTTGGCCAACATATGGAGAGGGAAGAAGAGGAGGGAGGAAGAGAGGAGGAAGGGATAGAAGAGAAAGGGACAGAAGAGGAAGGGGGAGAGAGAAAGAGGGGGAGAGAGGGGAAGAGAGGGGGAGATATGGGAAGATATGGGGAGGGAGAGGGAGAGGGAGAGGGAGAGGGAAAGGAAGAGGGAGAAAGAGATCGAAAAAAAGAATAAAAGAAGAAATAAATAAATGACACATTAACTTCGCCAGCGACATTAACCAAATTGAGAATAAGGGAATTTTAATCGACGTAATTGGCAATCAAGATATACGCGTTTAAGATTTAAAATTTATTATGAACTAATAATTTTTTCAAATCTTTTTCGTGTATTTCCAAGTACACGAATTTCAAACCTACTAAATTGCGTGCCGACCAATTTGTCAGATTTTAAAACACAGTTTCGTTGGAGAATTAAGATCCTCTACCCCCTTGAAAGAAATTATTGCGAAAAATATTACCTCAGCCAGGGTGACCTTAAGAAATTTTTCGCTTCTTTGTCGTTAACCTTTCTTCCTCCATACCATTGAACTTATGCCATTTGAACTTCTGCCTATTTTGTGGCCCTCGAAATTTGAATCACATTGTATGCTAAACGATGCTATATGACGGGACATTAATCTGAGAAAAATTTAAATTTGAGCATAGAGGTAGTTTTGGAGATACAGGGAGTCAAAGTGGCCAAATTTTCAATATTGTCCAAGCACAATAAACAAAAGTTAAAACTTCTTTGATAATAGTGGATTTTGACTAGAATTAGTGCAAATGGTTCTCTAACCACCGTACTAAAAATCCAACCTTTCCGCCCTTATTGCTTTATTTTTTAAAGGGGTAAAACTACCTTCAAAAAAGTTTTTGTTGAATTTTTCGAAAACAGTTACAAATACAAAAAATGTTTAGAATGAAAGTGGTTTGTCTTAAAATTCTGCATAAAAGAAGTTTGTTTCATTTTTTTGTAGGACTAACCGTTTAACTGGAAACTGTGTCTGAAAATCGTTTCTGAAAATCGTTTCTGAAAATAAAGGGAATTCTCTTAAGGAACTATCACTGCAAAAATAAGTGTCGATATTTTAAGATATAATAGTAAAAAGATTTGAGTTATCTTAAGTATATTACAAACTGTGATATTTACACTACATGTAATAATTAAAGTATCCTGATATAGACATTGTCTTTCTTCAGACGCGATTTCCGGTCAAAAGGTTAGTCCTACGAAAAAATAAAATAGATTTTTTAAATGTAGAATTCCAAGACAAACAACTTTCATTGGAAACAATTTTTTATATCTGTATCCGTTTTCAAGAAAGTTAACAAAAACACATTTGTGTGGAGGTAGTTTTATCCCTTAAAAAATTAAGTAACAGGGGGGAGAGGTCGGATTTTTAGTACGGTGGTCATGGAACCATTCGACCTAATTTTAGTCAAAAGACGACTATTATTAAAGAAGTTTCAACTATCTTTTTTGTCTATTGTGCTTGGACAATGTTGGGAATTTGGCCGCTTTGATTCCCCTATCTCCAAAACGACTTCTATGCTCAACTTTAAATTTTTCTGAGATTAATGTCCCATCATATAGTATCATTTGGCATACAATTCGATTCGAATTTCGAGGGCCACAAAATAAGCTACAAAACGTGTGTTTTGGGGGTCACTCTTTTGACAGCTTTAACTTTCGCGCATTAAGAATTTAACAATTATACATTGCGCAGCTGCAACAGGTATCTTCTGTTCACTCGTCGTGATTACTACTAAATGAAGGACCCACTCTGTACGCGGACAGTGTAGAGTAGATCTAGAGACGCCTACCAACAGCTTTCTTGTCACAACAAGCGTTAAAGTATCTCGCTCCTATTCAAAAAGTCTTGTTTATATTTTATTTACCTTCGTACTATTAAAGACTACTAACTCTGGCCGTGACCACCAAGAGGACGTTCCAATATTTTGGATCTTGGTTACTATTGACAGTTCCAAAACCACCAGTATGATTACGTAGTAAACCCAGTGCTTGGCGTATACCCTTGTATACATATATTGCATATACAAGTTCATTAGTAGTTAATTTTGCTTTTTTTCTCTTCTCTATCTCTACTTTCATTTAATTCTATATTTCATTATAGTTGCATGATTAAACTTGGTTGCATTCTTAGTATCACTTAGTAGAGATTTAGCTTAGATTTAGTTTCTATTATTTGCGTTTCACACAAGACGTCGGTGGATTGCGATCAGTACTGATTTCAATATTTCGTGCGAATCGGTGCTGCCATCGTTCATTCACCGACGAGAGAAACTTTATCAAAAAGGAAGCAGACTACTCGCTCGCGACACGCGTTGCAGGATCGCTCCCGCACTCACCGTCTAATTGTCTTCGAGGACACAACTCACCGTCTAGTCGTCTTCGAGGACGCAACTCACTGCCTAGTCGTCTTTGAGGACACAACTCATCGTCTAGTCGTCTTCGAGGATACATCGAAGCTCTCGCGGTCTAGTTGTCTTCGAGACAATTCACATACAAGACGTCCTTGAGCACATATATCGCGAACTCTCACTTCTCGGACAAGTGCACGAATTCTCTCTCTGACTGCTGGTCTTGGCTTGCTTCCACCTTTGCTTGCTATCTGCTCGGCCTTTGCTTGCCTCCTGCCTTTGCTTGCTGCCTGCGTTTGCTAATTGCTTGCTGCCGGATGCAGACCTAAACGGGGGAGTCGACGCATTGAAGAGACGAGGTAAGTGTCGGGCGGTGAGTCGCCTTTCGTTTTCTTTCGCTATATTTGCTTTTCTCGCATTGAGGGAGACCACGATACCATCTTTCTGGTCATTTGAGCATAATTAGTATTTCTTGCCGTGTGTACATACATTTCTTCTACGTAGATTCGCGCTCTGCAATAGCGCGTTACATTATTCTCTTTGCTGCTGGGTCTATTTTGGTGCGACTCTAAACACATATTATTCCAATCGTTGGAATTCTATATTTGCAAATATATTTGTCATCGAACAAATATATTATTTTTCGGCACCCGGTATTGCATACTATAGCACTCTTGTATTATTTAAAATTGATTATTAGAAATTGAGTATCATTGCAATTTTAATTTAATTGAAAAGAAGTTGTCTATCGTTGTCGTAAATCATCGCTTGTGTCGTGGATTACCGCTCGTGTCGTAATTGCTCGTGTTGTAATTGTTCGTGTCGTAATACCGCGTACAGCACGTCTTATTGAGAGAATTTTGATATAATTGAAAATAAATACTTGAGTGCATATTCTTGTCGCAACCGATTACTTGTGCCAATATATTTAGCGGATATTATTTGATTATTGATATAACCATTATTTTGTATCCTTTGCAACCCATCTTCCTTTTCTACCTTCTTTTGCATTTGATAGCTAGATATATTGTGCTTGAATTTTATTTGCTTGAATCGCTCACCTATAACTTGATTTATTTGCTTGTACTCGCGTTTCACCTATTGTATCACGATGTTGTCTAGGAACGCGTAATCGAAATGCGACTTGTGTTCCCGCCGAATCAAGGAAATTCATGAAGCATCTCTGATCGTTGATACTAGTACTCAAAATGGGTTACTTTTCCCTTTTTGCGTTACCCTGATTTGAAAAAAATCGCCGAGGATTTCGAGTCATCTCATCTTTAATGTGCTTCAAAAGACAGGTTCCGACTTTGAGAAGGAGGATAAAGTCCGGGCTGAATTCGACCAGATGCACTATGCCATTAAGGCTAAGTACTTCGCCTTCACCGGTACCCCGTGATCAAGCGGGTCGAATACCGAGGCCTCCAGTTCTGGTTCGTCTTCGAAGATAAGGCTGCCCAAAATTATGTTGCCTTAGTTCTCTGGTGACGTTGCTCTTTGGTCCTCGTTCTTCGCCCTATAACTCCTCGATTTATAACAACTCGCATCCTTCAGACATGGAGAAATATCAGTATTTATTGTCTTTATTATCGGGAGAAACGCTAAATGCAGTTAAAAACTTTCAATTTTTGGCCGAACATTATGCGATAGCTTATCAACTGCTAGTCGAGAGATATCAGAACAAAAGAAAGCTCGCCACTCATTATTGGTATTCTTTGATAAAAGCAAAGCCGTTAAAGGCAGATTCATCGAAGTGTCTACGCCAATTGCTGGACACGTTCAGCAAGAACACTAGGGTTTTACAACTCATGCGACTTCCTACTGAATATTGGGATTTCGTTTTGCTCAACACCTTATTAGACAAGCTTATTTCATCGCTTCAAGAGAAGTTTGAAGCAGAGCATCGTAATTCAGAAATTCCCAAATACTCGCAACTCGTGGACTATCTTACTGGGTATTGTAGGGTCTTCGCGTCTGTGGATGCCGCTGTTACTTTAGCTAATTGTAAGCCGCAAGATCACGACTCGAAATCAAGAACAGTGTCTTCCTTTATGACAAATACGAACGCTTGTCCCGTCTGTAAGGAATAACACCATGTCTCTAAGTGTTTCGCTTCTTGAAGCTAGTTTCTAAAGAAAGGTATTCTACGGCCAAAGATTTGAATCTATGCTTTAATTGCCTTCGCTCAGGCCATGGTATTAGCAATTGTCCTTCTTCATGGGCGTGCCAGTCGTGCAAAGCCAAACATCATACGCTTTTGCATTTCGAACGGAGTTCAAACTTGACAGATACTCCTGGAGTTGTTGGCACCTCTGACTCAAATTCGGAAAAGGACGCTTCACCGCAAAATGACAAGCCTCTTGTCACAATAACTAGTGTTACAAAATTTAACTCGGTTGCATTGTTGTCGACTGTACGAGCGGAAGATCTTGATATCCACGGCACTCCCTTCCCCGTTCGCATTCTATTAGACAGTGCTAGTCAATCGAACTTTATCACGGAAAATTGTATGCAAAGGGGTGGTTTCAGACGCACTAAAAGTCGCGCAATAGTTATGGGCGTAAATGATACCAAAACGGCTAAAATATGTCGTTAGTCAATCTTTAACAATGTTTAATATCAATATCCACAGAACTGTAGGTAGTATACATACTATAATGCACATTCTTGAGGTCATAGGAAGTAATTATTTACGGAAATACAAAAGTGTTCCATTAAAGCATTCTCATATTATTTAGTTTCAAAATTAAATATTATTGCTTGCTAATTTTTGATTAAATGAAATTTAAAACACTACCGTGTCTCTTAAAAGACACGGTAGTGTTTTGTGCCAATCTACGCGCAGCGAGACCGCCCCGTGTATCTTTGCGACTACCCAAGATTTTGAGATTTCAATAACGACTGAACGGATCAAGTTCTAACAAGGGAACTACCCCAACTGTCCGGTTCCGCTTTGATTCTCCTTTAAATATTTTGTTAAACACAAAAATCAAAAAGACACCTACTTTTTTATAGGCGCTATAATTTATGTTTAAGGGGTGAAACACTCTTTTAAAGTTTTTAAAATTTTTAAAATTTTTTAAATTATTCCTACCATTAAACATTTTTTTCGAATTTCAAAAATTTTTATCATTAATTAAAAGTTTATGTTTTTACAAATTCAACCGTATATAATAAAGTTACGTTCCAAAATACCATTTTCAAGAATTAATTACAAACGCCTCCGTATATACGCTATCCATGTTCATCCGTACTATGTGCGTAAGTAATTATTGTCCAAACAATAAGATATATAAAAAATGTTTTAAGTAAAATTTTTATAGTTTTCTATATGCTTTATAATTGTATACATATAGCAATATAATATATTGAACAAAATCCTTTACTTCGATCGAACTGGCAGTCTTTATTTAATAAGCACAACGCGTTTCAACCGAGATTCCGGTCTTTATCAAGTGCGTACATTACATTTAAATGCTTGCAAAACACTTCATCGTACACAATGTGGCAGCAATGAGTCTACGAACTAAAATATAAAAAAAGTATAATAAGTAATGAGTAAACCGTTTCAAATTCGACGTTGGGAAAGTGATAAAGAAAGCACGTCGTAATTTTAACTTTAAGACAATGTCCAAAAAACGTTAATATTATCTTTTAATTATAAGTTACATTTTATAACTTTCTTGGACCGCTTACAACGTTGTGAATAGTAGAAAAGTTGTCCTTAGTCGAAAAGTTAACCGAAAAATGCTGCTTGGGAACGTAGTGTATTTTTAGTTAATTTGGACCAGTCAATCGAATAAAGTATATTTTTGTGTGTAAAAATCACTGGCAGAAGAAGTTTTTATTTTTGTCAACTATTCTCTGATTCAACAAATTATTTCTGTTATAGATATTAAGCGTTGAAGTTAACGAAACACAGTAATATGATAATTTATGGATATATAACACATTTTAATAGAGGTCTGAACCGGCGGGCAGAGCGGGCGGTTTGGCCCGGAGTAGCGAGGTATTTGATAGATGACGAGGGAGGGGTAGTGAGTGAGGTGGAGTGGCGGAGTGCGTAGATAAGAGGCGGAAAAACGCGAAGAAATGAAGGCGACGGCGAGGAGATAGTGGTTGAAGGGTAAAAGCAGAAGGAGTACTCCGCACCTTTTGGAGGATAGGATGGCGGTCGAGAGGAAGAGGGGACAGAGATTAGGAGGCGGAGAATGGAGCATCTGGCGTTGGAGCGCTGCGCAGGACATGGTGTACAGGGAGTAGAGCTGACGGTCTGCAGACGCGACGGTGGCGGCACGGCGCGAAGCGGCTGGACAAGAGAGGCGGAAAGATCGAGGTGGCGCTGGGACTGACTGAATTCGGTTGGCACCGCCGTGCCGTCGGTTAGCGAACGCACTCAGTACACGTGGTTGAAGAAAAGCCGGTGCCGATTCTGAGCGGAGAGCGATATAGATACAGGTGAGAAGAAGAGGAAGGAAGAAACGAGAAATAAAGACGGGCGTACAGCGGAGGCAAGCGGCAGATCTGTGGTGTGAAGAGGAAGAACAAAGAAAGAGAAAGTAAGGCTGGACCGGAAGGAAGAAAGGATCGGAAGCAAGAGTAAGGACTGGTAGGAGAAGGCCGGGAAGAGGTGAGAGGTGAGAGAGGCTGAAGGGTAAGGAATCCGGGCGAGATAAGAAAGGAAATGCTCAGAGAGAGGATGGGGAAAAGCAGAAAAGGGATGCAGAAAAAGGAGGAAAGAGAAAGTGTAACGCAAGATGAGACGAACGGAGGATCGCGGTCGAGAGAGGTGTTCGAAGGAGGGGGGGAAGCGCGAGGGGGAGCGGAGAGAAGGGGAGACGGAGGGCATGTCTGAATTGACAAGAGAGGTTAGAGAGCTAAGGAAGATCTTGTCGTGTGAACTAAGGGGATTGAGAAAGGATGTGAGGGAAATCAGGAGGAATATGGAGGGGGCTCGGAAAAGGGAAACAGAGGAGAAATCGGAAGATGCAGGCAAGAAGATGAAAGATAAAGCTGAGTAGGAGGAGAAGATGGCAAGGACGGATCTGAGGCGGGGAGAGCGGTCGGAGGGGGGTCAGAGGGAAGGGCAGAGATGCGCGGAGATAAGGCGAAGAAGGGGGGGGGAAGAGGAGTGTATAGAAGTGAGACGGAGGGCGCCAGACAGGATACAAGAGGAGGACTCAAGAGAGGGGTAAGGAGAGAAGAGAGGAGAGGCGAAATGGGGAAGAGAGACGATAGAGAAAGCGGAGAGGAGGGAGACGACAGGGGGGATGATGATGGGGTCGCGAGGAGAAGGAAAGGGGCACATAAAGGAGAGGAAGGAGGGGGAGAAGAAGGAAGGGGCACATAAAGGAATGGGTGGAAAGGGAGGTGAAGAAGAGGATGGAAGGAATAGGGCGTTTAAAGGGGCAGCGGGAGATAGACCGTCTTAAATTTACGAGCGAAGAAAGTGAGGATTGGTGGGATATAGTAAGTGACAGCGAAAGAGACGAAAGGAAGCGAGGATGGCAGGGGGGAGAGAAGAGAGAGAGGAGAGGAGTGGTTGAAAGTTATGGCAAGAAGAAGTAGGAACGTGGAAAAGGAGGGAAGTGAATCAGGGGTTGGCAGATCAGAGAGAGAGAGAGAGAAAGAGAGAGAGGAGAAGAGCCAAGAGAAAAAGAAAAATGGGGACCAGGAGATTTTAAAAAAATTGGAAAGAAGAGCGGAACAAGAAAGAAAGAGGAGAGAAAGGAGAGATAGAGAGAGGGAAGATAGTGATAGAGAGGAAGTACGGTGGAGGAGTGAGAGAAGAAGGAGGAGAGTAGAATGGAGGGGCATAGAGGGGGAAGACGCGGAAGAGAGAAGAAGGGTGATAGAAATAATTATGGAGACTGAGCTTAGGAGAAAGGTGGGGGTGAGAGGAGTGGATGAGAGAAAAGGAGATGAAGGAATGGTGCTAATAGTGGAGTTGGAGGACGAGGAAGACAAGGAAGAGTTGTTGGACAGAGATTGGGTGATAAAGAACAGATGGCAAGTGAAGCTGGACGAGGACCTGACGAGGAAAGAGAGGAAGATGAAGTGGAGGATCATGGACAAGGCGATTACGGAGAGGAGTAAAGGAAAGAGAGTGAGGACAACAAATAGGAGGATATGGATTGAGGGTAGGGAGGTAAAGTGGGACGAAGAGGGGGGCAAATGGTTTAAGGTGTAAAGGGGGATGCAGAGAATGTGGGCGAAAAGTTAGGGAATTGGGGGAGTGGGGAAGTTACAGAGGTCGATTGGAGGTAACAAGTAAAGGGGGAAGGAATAGAGGGGGTAAGGGCGGAAGGGGGAGAGGGAGAAGGAGGTAGGGGAAGAGAGCGGGGAGGGGGATAGAGAAATGGGGGGTATGGAATAGATTGGGCATTTTTCTGTGCAGATACGGTGCAGGACAGGATATTGGGTGCAGAGGCGACAGAGGAGATTGAAGCGGGACTGAGGTAGACAGTGATGAAGGAGGAAACACGACAGGTGACTGTGCAAGAGCAAAGTCCCACCTGAGTCCAGGGGTGCGATTCTGTAACTCGTTATGCGGATAACGACATCGTTATCCGAATAACGAGTTACAGAATCGCACCTCTGGAGCCTGTTGAAAGGAGAAAGAGCAGAGCGAAAGCAGAGTGGAGAGAGGAGAAAGAAGGGAAGGGGAATAGGGGCGCGGAGGGGAGGGAGGGATTTTTTAGTTAAGGGTCGCTACGGCCAGGTCAAGTTTAAGGGTTATATTTTTGTAAAGGGTTGGGTACGTCCCTGTAAAACGCCAATAGTTGTGAAGATTGTAAACCCTACGGGGATATCAATAAAATTACTACTACTACATTTCAATAGTTTATGCGCTTTGTTAAAGCAGATAATAGTTGGTCATTGAAGATGGTCATTAAACTTTGTTTTGTGCCGCATCCCCTGTACTGCATAATTATCATTTTTTTATTATATTATGTACAAGAGTCACTTCTGTTTCGCGTTTTTTACGTCACTAGAGCATGCGCATATGGCCACGGGGCATGCCCATGTCGCTACATTTCGTCGGTATGACAGGTTTCATAACCTGAATAGTTAACTTTAACGATTTATATCTTGCTTCGCGTGGAGCAGAGCGACACTTCTTACAAACAGATTCATGTCTTACGTTCTAAAATACACAAGATTGTAAAGTTTCAGCCGAATTGGTGAGGAGGCCCGTCTCCTTCAGTATTACCGTTATATTTATTGTATGTACGTATGAATGCCCGTTACGGCCGGATCGGCTCGTGCAGTGTGCGATAATATAACCGTTACGCGGCCGGATCGGTTCTTGCAGTGCTTGATAAATTTTTAAAAATATTCCGTTGTCGCATCCGAACGGAGATATGCCGAAATGGCGGAGTTCGTGGACCGTTGGTTCCTGGGCTAAGGTGCCCGCGGCGAGATTAAACTATAACCTACAAATTGACCGCAAGGAGGATTGATCTGCACAATCTTTTGGGCTCAACGAATTATTTTAACTACAACGCGACGGTTGCTGGGTCGAGAACGCATCAGCGTGGCTGCGAGTATAAAATAATCATCAAGCGGTTTAGATCTTGTTCTAATTCGCTCCCCCGAGATTAGTAAAGTAATTATTAGTATAGTATAATAAAGTAGGTTATACTCGGAATAAACATAAATTAATAGTGGCATTAAAAGGAGAACTTACTAGTGGAAAATTTTTGTTGCGGTGAATAAATTGTATAAATGTAACATAATAAAACACAATATAATAAAAAATAATAACTTTAAAGAAAACCTATTTCCGAATGCGGATAAGCTCGCGGCGGCTCAGGGTCGGAGTAAGCGCGGAGGAAAAGCACTAAGTCTCGGGTTTATAAGATATTAAACTGTAGATTTATTTTAAAGTGACGAGATTAGAATATACAATTACGGCAGTTCGCAATTACATTTGTTTCCGCAGGTTTACGTGAAGATAAGGTTACTCGCGGAGTTTTTCGATCGCAGTATTTACCGTTTGTATTAGACAATAGATTTATTATAAGCATACACTATTACGGTAATCGGCGGTCTTTAATACAAAGATTGTTCGCGGGTTTATATACAAATATACATATACAAATAAATCGCAACGAGTTCACGCGGTATTATGCGGCGGCTTTAACATAAGGAATACTCGCGGATTCCTAAATATCGCATATACGGATTATTCGCGGAATTAGATTTAGGTCAAATCTATTTATAAGTCTATCGGTTGTCGCGTGCTACGGCGATCGGGCGCAACGTCTTCGCGATTCGGGATTGATCGGCGACGTTCAGTCCGCTAGGGCGGAGCCGAATTCCACACGCACGTGGATCCGAAACGCGAGTTGTACGGGATTATAATAATATGATCGGGAAATGACAGATATAACTCTTCACAAGGAGTATATATCTGAGGATCGTGGAGAAGATCGGAGAAGAGGCCGAGAAGCTCTCGGGGAAAATGGAGTAGCACTCCACCTTGGCTCTTCCCAATCTTAGACGGGATGGGTTTCACCGAGACACACTCGGTGGAAACTGAGTATCACTCGACTTCGGCTTTTTAGCTCTTTTAATATTCGGTCTGGACGTCTCGGGAGCTTGGGACGGAATTTAATCTTTCTTAAAATTGTCGGGTATTTATACCTGCGCGAATCCGAGTTTTTAAGCGGCGGGGGTAACGTTTCTGACAGGTGTGCGCGCGCGTCGCAGGGGTTGTTCGCGATCGCGGGACTTGGTCCCTTGCGCGTTCGGCATTGTTCGGCGGACGTCGGGCTCGCTCGGCGCTCGGTGTTGTTTGCCCGCCGCCTCGGCGTGTTCGTTAGCGCGTTTACAATAATTACGAATGTGAGCGTAAATGCCCGTTTTTTGCTCGGCGGGTGGTCGACTGGGCGGTTTTGACGGCTGACCTGTCTGGACGATGCGTTTTTCGGGGGCGCATTGTTATAACTTATATGTAATAAAATACAAAACTTTGTTTATAAGAATATCACTTTGTTAATCATGAAAGTCATGTTTAGATCTGTTTTAAATAAAGCAAATTCTGCACAAATACGCAGGCATAGGGCGAACAGGAGAATCTGCAGTCCCGCCCTTGATCAAACTATCTAGCGCGTGGCGCATAAAACGTAGCGCTTGATTTGGAAAATTATTTAAATTTTACCTTACAATATCTCACTCAATATTAAAAATATCCAAAAACTGTAAAGGACTTTTTGACTTTTTATGTAGAATTTGCGATTTTTTTGACATATTATAAATCAACCGAACACTCTGTATATATGTATACAAGGTGTCTATAAAGTCAGCTTCACCTTTCATATTTCGATTATTTCGAGGGGTTACTCATTTAAGGGGGTTGGGGGAGTTGTCCCTCAAAGGAAGTGCTCCATGAAGACCCCAATTAACAAATTTTGAATAAAACCCCCCATATTGAGAAATATTGTTTGAAAAAGCATAAAAAAAGAAAAATTTTGGAGCAAACCAGAGGTTGATACATGGACTCGGGAGATATTTAGGGTCAAAAATAAGCCTTTTTGAATTTTGACCCTAAATAACTCCAGAACGGGTCAACGTATCAACCTCTGGTTGTGCCAAAAAATGTCCTTTTAATGTATAATGTAATTTTTTAATTAACATTTAATTAATAAACTACTTAAACTTACCAGTTTTAAATTATCGATGAAATACACTTAGAACGGCTAATTGTATTGATAACAATGGAAGATTAATTGACATGTAGCCAGCTGAGCTATCTGTAATTAAATAATAATATTCATTATAATACAGTTTGAAATTATATTGGACATGACGCAGCGAAAGTATATAATGTATATAAACAGAGTTTATAAAAATTTTCGAATCAAAGTACTTTAACAAAAAAGTTTGCAAAAACCTAATTAACAAAAGTTTTTTACACCTTTATTTTAGTGGCTATATCATGTATATATGAAAACTATATATATGTCATGTATACATATATGTACATATATTGTATACAGGGTGTTCCAGACCTCACGTATAACCCGTTAATGACAGATTCCTGAGATTATTTGGAGGCAAAAATCCTAATGCCAAAATGTCGAGGCTGCTACAGTATTTGAACGGGAAAGGTTTAAAGTCGACCAATCAGCTTGTCTCAACTTCGCGCTCTTAGAGATGTCGCATATCGAAACGGCTCTTCCACACTTCACTCAACTCGATAGAAATATTTGAAATTATTATTTCTTTTATTTTTTTGTGCACTATTCTCAAGACTGACTTCGTAAATTGTTGTACGAAAACAGGATACATGTCGAATTGCAGAGTATTCATATAAAGCGTGCCGCGGACCAATGACATTTAATTCTCATAATCGGTACAAAGTATGATGTGCTGCATAAAATGTCGATTAGGAAAAAAGATATTATTGAGAAAAAAAATACTATGAATACTAACATGTTTGGAAATAATTTAAAAAATAGTTTTATTAATTTTTTTGAAGAAGTACGTTTTCCAGAATGTAGACAAATAAATTATAATGTAGTTTTGCGATTGCTGTATCGCGTGCGAGAAACAGACTTTCTAGAGCCCAAGAGACAAATTAATGTTGTCGTTGAACGTTGCATTCGTACGATACAGAACGAAGAAGTGGTCTTCCAAACTGTGAACGATACATCGGCTGTCATTGAATGGAAACTGATCTTGAATTATTGTAGTCTTGCAATTCTACACGTAGCAACTGCAAAAAAGATGCGCTAACTTTTATTAAAAATTTAAGAGAACGAATATCGAGAGCGTATCGATAGTCGTGAAGAGTTAGAAGGAAAAATGATTGAAGTATTCGCGACCGTGACGGCAGAAATGCTGCGTAACGCGCAGCAAAGTTTGAATCGGCGTGCGCGATTGTGCATCCAATGTGGCGGTGGACATTTCGAACATCTTCTGTAATAGGTACATAATATTAATTTTTTGTTTAAACTTTTAATAAAAGTTAGCGCATTTTTTTTGCAGTTGCTGTGTGTAGAATTGCAAGACTACAATAATTCAAGATCGGTTTTCCATTCAATGACAGCCGATGTATCGTTCACAGTTTAGAAGACCACTTCTTCGTTCTGTATCGTACGAATGCAACGTTCAACGACAACATTAATTTGTCTGTTGGGCTCTAGAAAGTCTGTTTCTCGCACGCGATATAGCAATCGCAAAACTACATTATAATTTATTTGTTTACATTTTGGAAAACGTACTTCTTCAAAAAAATTAATAAACCTATTTTTTAAATTATTTTCAAACATGTTAGTATTTATAGTATTTTTTTTCTCAATATCTTTTTTTTTAATCGACATTTTATGCAGCACATCATACTTTGTACCGATTATGAGAATTAAATGTCATTTGTCCGCGGCACGCTTTACATGAATACTCTGCAATTCGACATGTATCCTGTTTTCGTACAACAATTTACGAAGTCAGTCTTGAGAATGGTGCACGAAAAAATAAAAGAAATAATAATTTCAAATATTTCTATCGAGTTGAGTGAAGTGTGGAAGAGCCGTTTCGATATGCGACATCCCTGAGCGCGCGAAATTTAGACAAACTGATTGGTCAACTTTAAACCTTTCCCGTTCAAATACTGTAGCAGCCTCGACATTTTGGCATTAGGATTTTTGCCTCCAAATAATCTCAGGAATCTGTCATTAACGGGTTACACGTGAGGTCTGGAACACCCTGTATACAGGGTTTACCAAAAGTATGGAAACCCCTAAATATTTCGAAAACTATGCATTTTAGAAAAAAATGTTTTAAACAAAAGTTGTAACGTTTCAAGTAACGCATTAAATAGTAATATTAGTGTGACTGCAAATAACTTTGTTAATGCCAGGTAAAAATAACTTTAAAATTTTTAAATAGAAACCTCTACTTTTGATTGCATATTCTTATCGCTTACTTCGAGAGCTTTTCAAAACACTATAATTAAGTATTTTTTTATTAAATACTTTTCACGTTACGGAGCTTGAAAGCTACGATACCGCCGGCATCAGCGTTACCCAAGATGTACCGAAGGAGGTTGCACGGTCGGATTCACACTAGCAGAGTTGTAAATAACAATACTTTTGTGATTAAAGTTCTTTAATACTAATTATTTTACATAACTTTAATTTAAATTAAGTTTAAGTACAAATGTTCTTCGGAATTGTAATTAAACTCGTTAAATTACAAAGACATTTTGAAATTGTAATTAAACTCGAATTTTATTACAATTAAAAAAGTTATGGCCAATCCTCTCTTCCCTCATTTTGGTTCCTTCTTCGGTCTTCCTATCCTATGGGGAAAGAGGAAGTGGGAGAGGGTCAGCGTGAGGGGAGGGAGAGGGAAAGGGCGATTGGGTCATTGGAGACTCCCATTGGACCCTCTTAGGAAGATTCCAATGGGATCCTCTAATGGCCTAATCGTCCTCTCCCTCCCCCACCCTCGCGCTGACACTCTCCCACTGGATCGACACTCCGAGAGTGTATAAAACACATGCGCCAAGATGTTCAGTGTTCTTTTCTCGCGCATAATCACGTGGGTAGGGTGATAGCGTCCTAGAGCGCTCTCTGCTTCTGCCGAGGACTTTTTTGTCTTTTTAATTCGCAAATTAATAAATTAAAAATTAAACGTTTGGCTAAAAATGGCTAACGAATTATTGGAGCGTGAAAGAATCACTGTCCTAATGATGCGCGGATGGCGTGATAATGAACGATCGTTCACTGAGGTCGTTCAATTATTTAATAACACGTATCCGAATCGTCAAATTAATAAATCCACTGTTTTGAAAACTGTACGACGTTTTCAAGAGACTGGTAGTGTAAAAAGTCACTTTAGGTCTGGCAGGCCATTATCTGCAACCAATAACGACAAACAACTTGAGGTTCTGTAGACTTTTATTGAAAATCCCCATACATTTGTTAATAGAGCAGCTCAAGCTCACGACATTGCTCCCATGTCCGTACACAGAATTTTAAGAAAAAATAAATTACATCCATACAAACTGCAATATATTCAAAAATTGCAAGACAGAGATAATGAGCGTCGTATACGCTTCCGTGCAAGAATGATGGACCTAATAGATGCCTCGCCCAACTTTCCTTATCAAATTGTTTTCACAGACGAGGCAACCTTTACATTGACGGGAGAGGTTAATAATCAAAATTTTCGTCTCTGGTCAGATGAAAATCCTAATTTGGTGCGGGAAAGTCATACACAATACCCACAAAAAATAAATGTATAGTGCGGCATGATAGACGATTATGTGATAGGGCCTTTTTTTTTGGAGGAAAATTTCAATGCTCATAGGTACGAGAGATTACTTGTAGATGAAATAATTCCAGCCATACGAAATATTTTTCCAAATAACTTTGAGCAAATATGGTTTCAGCATGATGGAGCTCCGCCTCATTTTGGTGCAGGGCCACGTCAAATTTTAAATGAAGTTTTGCCGCAAAGGTGGATAGGAAGAAGGAACCGAAATGAGGGTGGGGAAAGTTGGCCACCTAGGTCACCAGATCTAACTCCTCTTGATTATTACTTTTGGAGCTATCTGAAGAGCAAGGTTTACGAAACAAAACCTCAAAATGTCCAAGAATTGAGGCAGCGAATAAGGGATGAAGCAGCCTTGATACCTGCTGAATCAAATCGTAGAGCTATTTCTGCGTTCTATCAAAGATTGGCATACTGTCAAGAAGTCAATGGAAATATATACTCTAAAACACTCAAGCACACAAAAAAATGTAAATCAAGGTTGTAAAATTTGTAATTTAGGAAAATGTAAATAATAATTACTTTTTTTACTTTTTTAATTGTAATAAAATTCGAGTTTAATTACAATTTCAAAATGTATTTGTAATTGAACGACTTTAATTACAATTTCGAAAAGCATTTGTACTTAAACTTAATTTAAATTAAAGTTATGTAAAATAATTAGTAATTAAGAACTTCAATCACAAAAGTATTGTTATTTACAAATCTGCTAGTGTAAATCCGACCGTGCAACCTACACGCGGTACATCTTGGGCAACGCTGATGCCGGCGGTATCGTAGCTTTCAAGCTCCGTAACTTGAAAAGCATTTAATAAAAAAATACTTAATTATAATGTTTTGACAAGCGCTTGAGGTAAGCGATAAGAATATGCAATCAAAAATAGAGGTTTTTATTTAAAAATTTTAAAGTTATTTTTACCTGGCATTAACAAAGCTATTTGCAGTCACACTAATATTACTGTTTAATGCGTTACTTGAAACCCTACAACTTTTGACTAAAACATTTTTTTCTAAAATGCGTAGTTTTCGAAATACTTAGGGGTTTTCATACTTTTGGTAAACCCTGTATGTATATGCAATATATACAGAGTGTTTCTTAAGTAAGTGCACAAACTTAAAGGAAATATTCCTTGGCTTATTTTACGAAGAAAAGGTCCTATTAACATATGTCTTAAACTGCTTTGTTTTCAAAATAGTCAATAATTTGTAGATGCGCCCCTGCTGCATCTAAAAATGTTTTATCGGTACTGGAATTGTTCGTGCGAGACTGAGATTTTTCTCGCGGCGAATCGAGTATGACGGTATCGTTCAGAGAGACCGAGAGGTTTTAATTGTGGGAGCGGATAATAAAAGCGTGACTGATGAGTGTGACTTGTCGTGGTATAGAGAGAGAAAACGGACGAGAGTCCTTGTGCGAGCAGGATAAAGAAGTGGAAGAGGAGACGATTGAAATCAACAGTAAGTCAATTCAAAGTTTATTGTATATGCTTTTCGGCGTTACAAGGCGTTTTTTGCAGGAAACGTTCCCAAAACCATTACACTTTTTCATTTAATCCCCATCAAACCTGGCCACTGGGCGGCCTCACAACCTGGTACCCATCCCATCCCTTACTCTTCTCTATTCCCTTCGGCCCTCTCCTCTGACTTCCCTCTTCCTTCACTCTCCTGGCTCCATTCTTCCGTGTCCAACCTTTCTTTCTTTTCAATCTCTGTGCCCTGTGTACAGAAAAGCAAAAAGAAACCAAAATAAACAAACCGGACCAAGCATCTCATTTTCTCGTCTTCTCATCTGTCCTTCCATCCCCTTCTCTGCTTATCTCCACCCTCAACCTTCCCTCCTTTCTTGCCTTCCCTGTCCTTCCTTCCTTCTTTCTCTACTCTTCTTTTTCTTCTTTCATTTTTCTTTCTCTTATCATACTCTCCTCCATTCCTTTAGGTCTTCGTCCCACTTCATTTCCCTTTCGTTCACCCAAATCCCTCTGCTCGTTGTTACCACCGAATTCCCTTCCCTTCTTTCCCTCTTTGCTTTGTCCTCTATTCTCCATCTCATTTTCCTCTCCTCCCTCGTCAACTCCTTGTCCACCGTTACCCCCCATCACTTTTTCAGCTCCCAGTTTACCAAATAATTCCTCTTTGTCCTCTTCCTCCTCCATTTCCACCAATAGCACCTCTTTTCTTCCTTCGCCCCGTATCTCCATCACCCCTTTCACTCCTGCTCTCCTATCCAGCGCTATTTCGGCAATCACCTCCATGAATTCTCTTCTTTCTAGAGGCCCTGCTTCTTTCACCCCGCTCCATACCAACGTTTCCTTCCTTTTCTTTGCTTTCTCTCTTTCTTCTCTCTCCTCTCTGTGCGCTCTCCCTTTCACTTCTCTCTCTCTCTCTTTCTCTATTCCCATTTCTTCTGCTCTCCTTCTTACTAATTCCTACGCATTTCTCTTTTCTCCTTTCAAACCTCTTTCCATCTGTTGTTCCTTCCTAGTTTCCTTTCCTTTCCTCTCACTGCTAGAGCTCCTCTCCGCACTCTCTTCTCTAGATGCCATTTTCACCTCGGTCTCCATTTCGCTGCACCTCTTCCTCCCTTTAGCTCTCTCTCTTCGTCTCGCTTCTCTCTCGTCCTTTCTTCCTTGTCTCTCTCTGTCTCTATCTTCCCTCCCTCTCTCTTTTTCTTCCTTTCTCTCCCATCCTCTTTCTTGTTTCTCCGCTTTCCATCCTTCTTCTCCTCTCATCTCGATTCTCGTCCTCCTTCCTTTATTTTCTTCCTCCGTCGCTATCCTTCTCTCCGCTTCTCTTTCAACCCATGCCTTTACTCTCTTCGCTTTTTCATCGCCTCGCTCAAGTTCGTTACCTTTCCTCTCATCGAGTGTACTCTTCTCCTTCTTACTTCTCCTTTCCTCCTCACTCGCCACCTCCTCCCACCAGTCTCTGTTTTTCCATTCCTCATCCCATCCTCTCTCGCTGCTCTCCCCTTTCTCCTCCTTCTGCGCTTCTTCTGTTCCTGTTCCTCCATTGCTCTCTTCCACCGTCTTCTTCTCCGTCTTTTCTTGTCTATCGGCTTTCCTGTCCCTATTTTCCACTGCTTGTCTCTTCTCTATTCTGTCTAGTTGCGCTTTTAATTCCCTCATCTCTTTCCTTAGTTCATCTTCTTCCCTCTTTATTTCCTTCACTATTTCCTTTCCTATTCCTCTCCTCATTTATTAATCCTTCTACGCATTCCCTTTCTTCCATTTTTCGTCCTGCTCTCGGCATTCTCTCCTGTCCTGCCACTGTATAAACGAAGCTGTCATTAGCGATCTGTACATATTTCTGTAATCCACCTATAAACTGTGACGTTGCGGCATCGCCGCGCGTGGCAGCGTCCCCGCCGCCGTCACAAGGCGCGGGGTTCGCGCCCGACGACGGGTCGGGGAGCGTGCGAGGCGTCGAGGTCTCCAAGGGGCGACGCGATCGTTATGAATGTTTATTTTATTCGCGTTTAATTATTTTATGTGAACGGCGCCCTACCCATATCAAGGAGAACACCGCACCGGAGACCAGCTGATGGCGGGGGATTACGGCCCACCCGGTAGAGGTGCGAAGTGGGCGACCCGGATGGGCGAGCCGCGAGGCGGCGGTCCAAGGATGAGGAGCGACATGTGGGCCTGCAAGGGCGAGCGTGGGGCGCCCCGCACACGAGGAATCGCGGGCCGCTGGCGACAAAATTCGGCTGTCGGATCCGGAGGCGGAGGATCGACGACCAGAGCCGGCGGAAGGGCGGTCCCCTTCCCCGGAGGAGGTCGAGGGGGAAGCGAGCCCGAACAAAAGCGAGGGTGCAAGGCACCTCTTCAATGTACGGCGTTGCTCTGCGCGGATTGAAGACGATCACGCGCGACGTCGATGACGGCCGTGCCGCCGCGCAACCCCTGCGCGGGGGTGAGGCATTCGACTCGCGATCGAGTGCGACGTCGCTTTGTCTCTTCCGTGTTATCCGCCGCGCCGAAAAGACGTGTTGTCGTTCGTCTTGCTGTCGGGTGTTGTGTGTGCGTTGGTGAGAGCCCGGCCCGTGCGAGTTGGGAGCCGTCGCTGATCCGAGGGTTCGAGGAGGCCGAGCCGGCGAGGACGAGGCCCGAGGAGCTGGATATCGGTGAGGTCGCTCGTAGAAATATTGTAAAGCCACGAGCGGACTGCGAGGGGTCGCGCTCCCGCTCTTCTGTCGACGCGCCATACTTTCGCGTTTTCGCTAGCCGATGCAAGGTGCTCGGCGTAAATTTCGTTTTCGATTGGCGGTCGACATCAAGCGCGAGGGACCCGAAAGCGGTTGTCGTGGCAGGTATTGGAGCGAGCCTTGGAGATTCGCGGTCGGGAAAGCGCCGAAGAGCCCCCGGAGCTCGGGGTACGCGAAGCAATGGTGATACCGCGTGGTGGCGGGAACGTGCCTCGCGAGTTCCGCCAGATTCACGCTCGCGCGCGATCGAAGATTCTCGCGATTTCGACCCGCGGAGGGCCGTGTGTTTGTCGCGCACGTTAAGTTGTCGGATGAATTCCGGATTAGATCTCGCGAGTGGCGTAGTAATTGCGATAGGTGTGGTTTGCGCCGCGTGAGTGACCGTAGCATATTTCGCCCTAGGGCGACCGAATCCTCTCGCGGGCGCGGAGATATCTCGTGTGCGCCCAGCGGGGTGCGGAATGCCGCATACCTCAGGTATTCTTTTCCGTGCTTTCTATTCGGTGTTCTTCGCGATTTGCGTCATTTGTATGTGATATTCTCGGGATCGTAACAGCAATCCGCGTTATTTAGCGTATTAATCTTCCAGCCTCGTGCGTAGTAGCTGTCGTATTAGATTTCGTGTTACATTCTGCGAGCGGCGTGGAGCTGCGCCTTCGTTATCAATATATTGCGCGAGCTGCGTAATTATAGCGTATTTCGTGCGTTGATCGCTGTATTAGCTGTCGCGATATTTTGTGATATCTCGCGATATTACCGTCGTTGTCGCGATCCGCGCTATTCCGAATACTTTCTTATTTCTCGCGAATCGCGTATTCTGTGTATTATCTCGTTGCGTATTACTCTGTATGTAATGTTGCGGTCTTATTCGATGTATTATCTTTTATTCTTTTCCGTGCGTTGCTGTCGGTTCGCGTATCTACTGCTGTCGTCACCGTTAGTCGTCATTCTTATTCGAAATCCACTCTTGGATCATCCATTTAATATCCGATAAGTCTTAGTATCATATCTTTTGGTCAATCTTCAAGCAACTGCAATACGATTTTCTCGCTGTTCACCGTCAAATAAACGCTATGGTTTATTCTTTTATTGTCAACTAACTACATGAACTCTGTCAGCTGCGAGTTGCTGCGTTTGAAATACAGATTGTAAATTTTCACTACTAAATGAACGACTTGTCGTGCGACTTATTCACCCGTCCCCCGCATCCCTGAGCTCTGCTCGGCATCCACCCTGCCCCTCCACCGTTAGGTGAGCTAGCCAGCCCCTCGTGCCGAGGGCGATATCGATCGCATCGATTTTCGCGAATGTTTGTCGTCGTTTCGCGATTCCGTGACGCGTCGTCGTACGCGTCTGGCACCCAACAAATTCTTTCGCGGCCGATCGATTGCCTTCCGGGTACGAGGGACCCCGAAATTAGAGAGGCCTAACATCCCGCTCTCCCTTTTGATCCGCTGTTATTTAGAAAATAGCGTGACAAAACATAACCGTCACGCTTATCCGTGACCGCCGCTATTCCTTACTACTCTTTTCTCTCTTGTATCTCTCGACCAGCGCATTTAGCCTACTCCATTATTCTCGCTTTCCTTTCTTTGGCTTATCTGTCTTACCGTCATTTCTGCCAGCTCCTCGCATTCTAACCTCCAAAAACTTCTTGCTGTCCTCTCCTCCTTCTGTATCACCACGTGACTCCACACTGCCGCCGGCTTATCCGCCTCCTGCATTAAGCTTCACCTTGCGTTTCTAAACCACATCTCAGCGTCCCGCATGGATGCCAACCTTGTTGACACCCAGCGCCGCCTCGACTCCTCGTTTCTTCCTCCTTTCCGCAGATCCGCCGACGCGCCACCATCGCTCCTCCTCGCACTGTGCGCGCCACGCTCTCTGGACCTTAGTTCCGTGCCACGCGTTCGTGTGCCCGTCACCTTACCTCTCTTTGTCCCTTGCTCCTTGCTTGTATCTCTCCGAGCATGCGCATTGCTATGCTCTTTTCTTCCGGTCCCCTTCTGTGCCGCTCCTCCTTCATCTCTTCCTTCTCTCTCCTGGTCTAGCCTTGCTCCAACTTAACCTCTTTTCCTCCGTTCTTCCTTATCCTTGATTGACTCCGCATTCCCTCGTCTCCAGATCTTCCTCCATACGTTCTACTTCCTCCGCTCCTCCTTCATACGCATCTCCACTTTTACCATTATCCTCTGCTTCTTACTCCTGTATTCCTTCCATAATTCCTCCTTCTCTTCCCGGAGCAACCGTCAGTCTCGCGTGCACAACCGGAAGTTCAAATCAACAGTAAGTCAAGGGCACAGTTTGAATTATAACTTAACTGTCGTGGAGAACACCTTTATTTTCAAGCGTGTTGCACAGAACTGGTTAGATGCGATAATTGTCAAATTGCCGAGAAGTTGCTGGACACTCCGATCACTACAGGGCATACGTTCGTATGATGCTCCTTCCACGAGTCGCACGGAAGCGTGAGCGGGCTGTCCTCGTCCTCTTACGTCGCCGTCGGTCCACTGAGCATATGGTAGTACGGAGTTCGGTTAAGTTGAACCGCGTTACTTACCGATTTTAGAAATTGACAATCGCTGCAACGTTTAGCTCGCTATGACGATAAACACGTTAATCTCCTATCTCGCGGACACTTGTCGCTTCAATTACTCGCCGTTCTCAAGTCACTGTTCTTGCTCGACAGACGTTACAAGGGTGGGGGAAAAAAAGTACGGGAGGGATCGCGCGTTTCTCGGATTGGCGTACGCTTTCGCGAGAATCTTTCTTTTAGAGTCGACCTCGCTAAATTATGTGAATCACATTCAGCACGACATACGGGATTTACGACGATATAAGTAATAGATTCGCAGAAAGAGGTATAACATATGTATAGAAAAGATATATGCAGAAATTGAATATGATGGATTTATAAGTCGATCCTGAACAGGAATATAGTTTTTAATACCACATATACGCATACCAAATTTGAATAAAATATTTCTAAACGTTTTTCAGATTTTCGAAATTTTCATTCTTTCAATTTTGACACCCTATATTTTGGAAACGAAGCAGTTTAGGACATATGTTTATAGGACCTCTTCTTCTTAAAATAAGCCAAGGAATATTCCCTTCAAGTTTGTGCACTTAATTAGAAAACACCCTCACTGTAAAAAAAATCTGTATTAAAAATAATATAAAAATAGGAAGTTTTTATGCAGATATCGTATATGAAATTTCAAATACAAAGTTGAAAATTAAAGGAGTGGTATTTCGAAAATAAAAGTATCGAGCAGCAATATTACTATGCTCATCAGTTTTTTTATGATACAAATGTTCTTATTTTCAATCAAAAATATGTATTATTAGTAATTTATTACCTTGCGTATTCCAAAAAATCTTAAACAGGTTTTTAATATTCAATGTTGTGTGTAGTAAATTTCATATCAGTGATTAAAAAATTCATGTTCGTGTATGAATTTAGCTATACAAGTGCAAGAATTTTTATTTTAGATACCCAGTTTGTAAATTTCATTTACCGTGGTATCGTAAATGTGTTGTAAACTTCATATCTTTTTTAACAGTGCTGATATATATGAAATTACTTATTATTTGATAATCTCTATCTCTATATAATCGCTGCGCGTGTACCTGGCGCGAGACACTACCGTGTCTGTTGATAATATAACTGTAAAATATAAAGTATATATTATTTTTAAAAATTATTAAATTAATTTTACTTAAAATTTAAAATATAAAGCTTTTAAAGTGTTAAAATTTTCATATTTATGGAAGGATACTAACTTATCACATCTCGTACATATACAGGGTGGTCCTGAAATAGTTGCGTAAAATCAGGGATTGGATTGGGCTCGTCAAAAGGATGAAAAAAGTTCCCACAAACGTTAGTCCAAAAACGCATCCCGCAGGAGTTACGACTCATTTCATTATTAATTTCAAAGAATAAATACTTTTAAAGTTTTGATCGTATTTGTTGTTCAATAAGTAGCTTAATCGATGTTGTCACAATTGAAATCCAATATTATTGTTTGCGGACAGAGGCAACACTTTAGAATTCAAAACACAACAATCTCGGTCACCTTCTCCGGGGATCGCTAAGCATTAGTCGAAAGGAAAAAGTCAGTCTGGTGTTGCCTCTGCCAGTGTCTACTTACAAGCCCTTGTCTCGCTTCGTTTTGTTAATTATTGTGAACCGTTCTCTCTAATTCGTTCTTATTGAAAATAAAATTAAAATAAATCGTTTTTTAAACGCCGAGTTGGATGATATTCATTTTACTTATGGCCGTGCAAATGGAAATTGTCGTTTAGCTCGACGTCTGTATCAAGAAACTTTTCCACAACGTCAGTGTCCTGCTGAGAAAACTTTTTTCAGCATTCATCCGCTACTTATACGTAATGAAATGTACTTCATGCATGATGGAGCGCCTGCGCATTTCAGCATAATTGCCAGAGAATACCTAAATGCACGATATCCTGATTGGTGGATTGGTCGAGGTGGACCAATTCCATGGCCTCCGCGTTCCCCGGACTGCAACCCTCTAGATTTCTTCTTATGGGGGCACCTAAAGACTCTTGTTTATGTAACTCCAGTCAATAATGTCGAGGAATTACGAGATCGCATTATCAACAGCTGCGAAATTATAAGAAATACGCCAGGAATCTTTGAGAGTGTTAGACAGTCAATGGTTAGACGGATGGAAGCGTGTGTTTTAGTTAACGGTGGACATTTTCAACAACTCCTGTAAATAAAAATAAAGTTTTTTCCTTTTATGGCCTTCATTCTTTTGTATCAGGTATCAATAATGAAATGAGTCGTAACTCCTGCGGGTTGCGTTTTCGGACTAACGTTTATGGGAACTTTTTTCATCCTTTTGACGAGCCCAATCCAATCCCTGATTTTACGAAACTATTTCAGGACCACCCTGTATACACATACACATACAGGGTTTACCAAAAGTGTGGAAACCCCTAAATATTTCGAAAACTACGCATTTTAGAAAAAATTGTTTCAGACAAAAGTTGTAGGGTTTCAAGTAACGCATTAAATAGTAATATTAGTGTGATTGCAAATAACTTTGTTAATGCCAGTAAAAATAACTTTAAAATTTTTAAATGGAAACCCCTATTTTTAATTGCATATTCTTATAACTTACCTCGAGAGCTTTTTAAAACACTATAATAAAGTATTTTTTTATTAAATACTTTTCAAGTTACGGAGCTTGAAAGTTCTAGTATCGCTGGGTAGGGGGGGCATCAGCATTACCCAAACGTAATAATCAAGAGGAGTTAGACAGAGGTGGCCAATCCTCTCTTCCCTCATTTTGGTTCCTTCTTCGGTCTTCCTATCCTATGGGGAAAGGGGGAGTGGGAGAGGGTCAACGAAAAGGGAGGGAAAGGGAAAAAGCGATTGGGTCATTGGAGACTCCCATTGGACCCTCTTAGAAAGAATCCAATGGGATCTTCCTATGGCCTAATCGCCCTTTCTCTCCCCCACCTTTGCGCTGACCCTCTCTTACTGGATCGACACTCCGAGAGGGTATAAAATGCAAGCGCCAAGATGTTCAGTGTTCTTTTCTCGCGCATAATCACGTGGGTAGGGTGATAGCGTCCTAGAGCGCTCTCTGCTTTTGCCGAAGACTTTTGTCTTTTTAATTCGCAAATTAATAAATTAAAATTAAACGTTTGGCTAAAAATGGCTAACGAATTATCGGAGCGTGAAAGAATCACTATCCTAATGATGCGCGGATGGGGTGATAATAAACGATTGTTCACTGATGTCGTTCGATTATTTAATAACACGTATCCGAATCGTCAAATTAGTAAATCCACTGTTTTGAAAACTGTACGACGTTTTCAAGAAACTGGTAGTGTAAAAAGTCGCTTTAGGTCTGGCAGGCCATCGTCTGCAAATAATAATGACAAACAACTTGATGTTCTGCAGACTTTTATTGAAAATCCCCATACGTTTGTTAATAGAGCAGCTCAAGCTCACGACATTGCTCCCATGTCCGTACACAGAATTTTAAGAAAAAGTAAATTACATCCATACAAACTGCAATACGTTCAAGAATTGCAAGACGGAGATGATGAGCGTCATATACGCTTCTGTGCAAGAATAATGGACCTAATAGATGCCTCGCCCAACTTTCCTTATCAAATTATTTTCACAAACGAGGCAACTTTTACATTGACGGGAGAGGATAATAATCATAATTTTCGTCTCTGGTCAGATGAAAATCCGAATTGGGTGCGGGAAAGTCATACACAATACCCACAAAAAATAAATGTATAGTGCGGCATGATAGATGCTTATGTGATAGGGCCATTTTTTTGGAGGAAAACCTCAATGCTCATAGGTACGAGAGATTACTTGTAGATGAAATAATTTCAGCCATACAAAATATTTTTCCAAATAACTTTGAGCAAATATGGTTTTAGCATGATGGAGCTCCGCCTCATTTTGGTGCAGGGCTACGTCGAATTTTAAATTAAGTTTTCCCGCAAAGGTGGATAGAAAGAAGGAACCGAAATGAGGGTGGGGAAAGTTGGCCACCTATATCACCAGATGGTTGGCGTGAAATAGATCTCGGTTAAAATCACCCGGACAAAAAAATCCCATCAAAAAAATTCCATGAAAAAAATCTTAAATCAACAACACTCCGTGCAAAAATATCCCAAGTCCAAAAGATTCCTACAAAAAATCCCATAAAAGAACCCCCCATAAACAACACCCCGTGCATAAATATCCCAAGACCAAAAGAATCCTAGAAAAAATCATTAAAACAAATAATACGATTAATTGCAATTAATCAATAGTTTTTTATTCAATAGTTACAAAAGTTACAAATAATCAGGTACATTGCACCAAACAAATAATTATCTTTATTCCTAATAAGCTAAGTTATGGGCAACACCACGTAGGTAATCAACAACGTCACCTTTACCATAAGTTCCCACGACATTAAGCAACCGCCTATTACGATCTCGATATTTTCTCTGTTTTATTTGTCCAACGTCACCTCGAAGTATCTGTTCAAGCTTTAGTTCGGTCATAGCTTGCTCATCACGCATTAAATCAATAAATTTCCAAGGAGTAACATGAGCCGCTTGAGCACGAATGTTAAAGGCGTTATGCCAACCTTCAACGATGTTGTTGGTACGATCTCCACCTTCAAGAGTAGTATCGTAATGGTTCCACAAGTCTACGGAAAATAAAGCACCACTTCGTACCTGACGCCGATTAATAGTACCGATCCAAGTTAATTCAAAATAGGAAAGCAACATCTCCCATTCTACAGCGTGATCAGAATAAAATGCTGACGCAATTAATGCCTCGTATGCAGCTTCAACGTCAGCCGGAGGTACAAATGCGAGCGCACTTAACATCTTGAGATTCAACGCGTAGTCACCACTACGAGCATATGCTGATTGCAGTCCGAATTTTTGAATGTGTTTCCAAATACACTGTGACATATGGAAAAAACAACTTTTAACAGTAACGCCACGAAACACTTTAGTAATTGCTGTAATAAATGCGCGTTCAAAGTCAACCATAACTGTTACCGGTTGTAAACGTGGCTCCATTGACTGCAACTCTTTCAACATTTTAATGTAGACTTTCTCGCTTTTACCAGTAGTCAGCGCAAATACAAGCGGCAACACCTCACCTCCAACAGCCCCATGAATAGTGTACATTTGATAAAATATATTAGGAACAACGCGAAATGTACCATCGGCATACCAAACGTCACACGAGCGTAATGCATTCAAATTTCGTTCTGTAGTAAAAATCATTATTCTTTCAGTTTTCTTTTTTGTCGTAATGCTACAGTCACTTTTCAAAAATAATTCATTCTTCCACGTGTTGCGATAACCATCGGCCACTACAAAATCAGCAATAGTAGAAGGATTCAATGGTACGTTTTGCTCAACATGACGAATACGGCGAACTGTACAGCTGAGTTCTCTTCGGGTTGGGAACTGCCCAACAGCTGCCACAGACAAATCAGCAGTGGCTGCAGCAACAATGACTCCAGTCGGCTCTTGAGTTTGTTTTGCTCTCTTTCGAAGTTTGGCCATTGCCTTCATAACCTCAACTTTGGCAGGATCCGGCGCGTGAGAATGTTCAAATTCATCAGTTACTTTACCTATCAACTCATTTATATCATCAATAACAAAATCAATCACTCACTGTAGCACACAGCAATAATAACATACCTCTTTTATTTTTAGTAGATGTATAGCAGCGTCCACGGCATTTACCGGTTTTGTGTAACATACATCGCCAGATAAATTTTCCAGCACCCTCACGATGAAATACATATATATATCCGCGAAGAACAAGATTTTCACCGCCTTTCTGATTTGTGACAAAATGCAGCGGCATTCTTAACTATACTCACTGAACAGAAAACCGCAAAATTAAGGCACTTGATGAAATATGCGATAAAGAACAATCAATGGCGCACACAAGATACACAATATTATTGTAACACCAGCAACGCACACTAAGGCCACCTGACGAAATTCAAACGCATATGCTACAACCAGCGGGATTTTCGAACTGAAATGCGCAGGATGTTTTTGACAAAGAAAAAAATTTTTCGTGATTTTTAGCAAGGGATTTTTCTGTTGGGATCATTTTTACCGGGGAATATTCAACGGACACTTATATGGTTCAGGACGTTTTTGACAACGGAACAAATTTTCGTAATCTTTAGAGTGGGATTTTTTTGTTGGGATCATTTTCACCGGGAGATATTCAGCGGTCACTTCACCAGATCTAACTCCTCTTGATTATTACTTTTGGGACTATCTAAAGAATAGGGCGGCAGTGTGGTCTAGTGGTAGAGCGCCAGACTCGTAATCTGAGGAACCAGGTTCGAGTTCACTTGATCATGTAAACATGGAATTTTTCTGTAATGGAATATTCCGAAACTGCGCCCCCCCCCCCCATGCGGGAGAAGTGGACTCAGCGGGGGAAGGGCTCCGTCTTTTAGGTGACGCCCCCCCCCCCCCCCCCCCGAGAAACGTACTCTCGGCGGGGGAAGGGCTACGGTAGGGCCTCATGAAGGACCTTTCGGGAGACCCCCCCGAGGGGGGGAGGGCGGTCTCTCGACGGGGGGGGCTCCGTTTTTCGGGTGCCCCCCCCCGCGGGGGGGGGGAACAGCCTCCCAACGGGAAAAACTGGGCTCCGTCTTTCGGAAGAGACGTTAAACCGTTGGTCCAAAAATCCAAGCATTTGGCTAACAAAGAGTGGGGATACAAAGGATCTTAAAGATCTAGGTGTCGTCTGGGACTCTAGTAGGACCACCCACTATTACTACTACTAGTACATCTGAAGAATAAGCTTTACGAAACAAAACCTCAAAATATCAAAGATTTGAGGCAGGGAATAAGGGATGAAGCAGCCTTGATACCTGCTAAATCAAATCGTAGAGCTATTTCTGCGTTCTATCAAAAATTGGCATACTGTCAAGAAGTCAATGGAAACCACTTTCAGAATTTACTCTAAAACACTCAAACACATAAAGAAATGTAAATCAAGGTTGTAAAATTTGTAATTTAGGAAAATATAAATAATAATTACTTTTTTTACTTTTTTAATTGTAATAAAATTCGAGTTTAATTACAATTTCAAAATGTATTTGTAATTGAACGACTTTAATTACAATTCCGAAAATATTTGTACTTAAACTCAATTTAAATTAAAATTATTGAAAATAATTAGTAATTAAGAACTTCAATCACAAAAGTATTGTTATTTACAACACTGCTAGTGTAAATCCGTCCGTACAACCTTCACGCGGTACATTTTGGGTAACGTTGATGCCGGCGGTATCGTAGCTTTCAAGCTCCATAACTTGAAAAATACTTAATAAAAATATACTTTATTATAGTTTTTTGAAAAGCTCTCGAGGTAAGCTATAAGAATATGAAATTAAAAATAGGGGTTTCCATTTAAAAATTTTTAAGTTATTTTTACTGGCATTAACAAAGTTATTTGTGTCACACTAATATTACTATTTAATGCGTTACTTGAAACCCTACAACTTTTGACTAAAACATTTTTTTTCTAAAATGCGTGGTTTTCGAAATACTTAGGGGTTTCCATACTTTTTTGGTAAACTCTGTATAAACCAATAATATCTGGATAATAATATTTAAATCTTACCATCACTATTATTAGATTCTGACTTGTCTAAGGTCTGAATCTCCATTTTACGGTGTAATTTCGTTGTAGTAGTTGATGTAGTAGTAAACGTTCCTGCACAACAAATATCATGTATTTATTAGCTCAGCAAATATTCTTAAACAAATTCATAATAAAGATAAAACATTTCAATAAATTGTAATTTTAGTTGTTTTGTGTCTATATTCTTTTCAAATTGTACTCTATTGTTACAACAAAAATAAATAAAATAATTTATTATTATTAAAATTTAAATTATTATAAATTATTACAAAATTATTATTATTATTACTTTAAAACAAAATAGTATATTTTAATCGATTGATGGAAATAACTTTCTTTACTCTTTATAACTAACAATAAGCTTTTGTCTTAAAATGTAAGTTCAAGAACCCTTAATTATTGTTACGGTTTTTGCAGAACATCTTGTATTTATTTATATTTGCATGGTCAATTCATGTGTAGCACAATATCTCATTGTTTCCTTACGCAAGTGTGTGTTAAACAACTCGTATACGATAGTAGCGATTTGGATTGTGGTCAATGCAATGGTTTCAAAATACTGCTCTTCCGCGCGAGAGGTATTGCACTGCAACAACTTTGCCTACTGTTACTGCTTTCTCATAGAGGAAGGTTTGTTTTTCAATTATGCACTTTAGGGAACAATACTCCAATGACCTTGACTTTGACATATGTTGTCAAGGTCAATGTCCTGAGTAATCTTCCAAAGGTTTTAGTTGGCGGTCGGTTTATCAAAAAATTATTAACAAAAAATTTTTGAAAAATAGAGGTTATTTTGAGTATTAAAATACATGGTAAATATTTTCCTTTACACAGCCAGCCCCAAATGACTTTTAACTGACCTAGATGTTGACCTTGACCTTCAAGGAGTCCAAGGTTATTGACCTTTCCCGTCGCTCGTTGTTTATTAAAAAGTTATTAACAAAACAAGGTAAATAAATCTATGACAATTCATGCTTTTGCCATAATTAAAGCAGAGAATACTTTGTACTTATGCTTTCTAAAATGTAAAATTGTATATGTACTTTTCATGTACCAACTATTCTCTGCTTTAACAAATTATTTTTGTTACACATATTAAGCGTTAAAGTTGATAAAATAGAGTAATATGATAATTTATGGGTTATACATTTTAATATTTTAAACGTTTTGTCAAAGCAGATAATAGTTGGTCATTGAAGGTGGTCATTGAATCTTATTTTGTTAATAACCAACTATTATCTGCTTTAACAAAGCTTTAACATGCCTTTGCCATCAGCAGATATTATTAAAGTAGAGAATACTTTGTATTTGTGCTTCCTAAAATTGTATACATACTTTCCTATACCAACTATTCTCTACTTTAACAAAAAGACTATTCAATATATCAACGATTCACTGCTTTAAATAACTTTTCTTCAAAAAGAATGCATTTATCTCGACAACAATTGGCAATCAATACATAATAGCTCCACAACGTTTCAACCCAGGATTCGGGTCTCTCTCCTTTTCAAGAGATCTAACAAAACAAAATATAGCATGGGGTCAAATAACATCGTCAATAGTTAAAATTTTAAAAGTGTAACAGAAAATGAATTTCCTGTAGTCAGTACGAAATTTAAAGAACGAAACAAAATTCAAATTACCTGATGAAGAAAAGTGAACCATTGTCAACACATTTTCAATCTACTGCTTATGAGATATTGACAGAAACATCATACATGAAAAGCTAGAAATTAATACACAAAAATAAGTATGATGTTGTAGCAAAAAGAGTAAAAAAGAGAGTACTTATTTACACGGAGAATGTCCAACGATGGCACCAATTCGTATTGCGTAACATACTAGCGAAAATTACAGTATCGAAGTGGTATACTCGAAACAGCACAATTACAGAGCAACGAAACGAATCATGTTCGCACGATGGAAGTTAGGAACAAACTGACGGTCTCACAAATGTTTAAAAATTAGAAAAAACAATCGAAGGTTGTCAGAGTACACACAGCAGAATACAAACAAATATACGTTCGAGATAACGTTGTCGTATATGGGATTTAAGTTATCCGGGTATTTTTTGAGATTAATAGTATCTGAATATTTTTTTATTAGAAACATTTCAGCAATTTTTTTTAGTATTCTTTTTCCTGTGCAGTATCTCAACCTCAGACTATTTAAAATCATGACCGTAGGGAACGCGATGTTTGCTGACGACGGAACGCTTTCAATCGTCTTTATGTCGTTCAAATGTTCTGTAACGCGCGTTTGTAAGTAACGTTTTGTTTGCCCGATGTAGGACGCACTACAATTATCACAGTTAATTTTGTAGACTAATTCGGTGGAATGATTAATTCTAATATTGATGTGTTTATTAATGAGATCGATTGGAAAGAAATTGTTCAATAGTATTTTTTTAACAATGTTAATGTTAGATTCATGGAAGCTTTCATCAGACAATACAATAGCTCGATCGAGAAGACTCGTGATAGTGTTGACCTTATATTTTAACGGGTGGCTAGAAAAACAGTTGATATACCGGCCAGAAAACGTGGGTTTTCTTTACCAATTTGTGATCAACCGATTTCCATCCCTGATGACCACGGTGTCAAGAAACGGGAGAGAATTGTTACTTTCTAATTCGTAGGTGAAATGTAGTCGTGAGTGTTAGCTGTTAAACACATCAAGTATGTCGTTCAATCTTACCTTAGGTATTATCCAAAGATCTCTAACTTCCGCAAATTTTGAAATATTGAGCTGAATTTCTTTTTATGAACAGAAAATCATTAAGGGAAGGTTATGGTATTGAATTTGGTGAGGATCGGTGAAAGGGTTACTGATTTCTGCCTAAAAAGTGTATGTTATACATTTATTTATATACAGGGTGTCCCATTTTAACTTAGACAACTGAATAACATGAAAAATTGCAATGTAATCAAAAAATGTTTTAGACAAAAGTCGTATGGTTTCAAGGGGGACATAAGATGGTGGCAATGATTTGACCTTGGATGGTCGTTTGAAGCTCACGTGAACGTTACCTCCAATTTCTTACATGCAACCCCCTATATTGTAGTATATCGTTTGAAAGGGCATAAAATAAGAAAATTTTTGGCGCTAACCAGAGGTTAATACGTTGACCCGTTCGGGAGTTATTTAAGGTCAAAAATTGGCTTTTTCCAACTTTGACCTTAAATAACTCCCGAACGGATTAACGTATCGACCTCTAGTTTGCGCCAAAATTTTTCTTATTTTATGCTCTTTCAAACGGTATACTGCAATATGGGAGTTTTACTTAAAATTTTTTAGTGTCCCAGGGGGCTCTAACTCAAAAATTTGAAATGGAACTCCCCATATTGTAGTTTACCGTTTGAAAGGGCATAAAATAAGAAAAATTTTGGCGCATACCAGAGGTCGATACGTTAATCCGTTCGGGAGTTATTTAAGGTCAAAGTTGGAAAAAGTCAATTTTTGACCTTAAATAACTCCCGAACGGGTCAACGTATTAACCTCTGGTTAGCGCCAAAAATTTTCTTATTTTATGCCCTTTTAAACGATATACTACAATATAGGGGGTTGCATGTAAGAAATTGGAGGTAACGTTCACGTGAGCTTCAAACGACCATCCAAGGTCAAATAATTGCCACCATCTTATGTCCCCCTTGAAACCATACGACTTTTGTCTAAAACATTTTTTGATTACATTGCAATTTTTCATGTTATTCAGCTGTCTAAGTTAAAATGGGACACCCTGTATATAAAAACAAATGTCCTGACTGACTCACTGACTCACTCACTCATCAACGCCCAGCCCAAATTCCTGAACCTAGAAACATGAAATTCGTGGGGTGTATTCCTCTCATGACGTAAGCACCCATTAAGAAGGGATTTTTAGAAATTCGGCTCTTAAGGGTGTGAAAAGGGTTAAAACGTATTTTCACGGATTCGTCATCAATATCTCTTAGGCCCGATTATATATCGACTTGGTTTTTGCTTACGAAGGTCACCCATACAAATGCTTGAAAACATATTTCAGGATTTTGCCCTAATCAACCTCTAAAGGCGCAAATCTAGATTCAGGGGTGAATTATACAAGAACCCTTCGTATCTCCTCTAAACTAATTTCTATGCATTTTTCTTTCGGTTCTTATACTCGGCCCAACAATTACTTTTAAAAAATTACTTTTGCTTCCGTATTCCACAACGAATTTATTAACAAAAATAATTTTAAGGGTTGTAGGGGAGAATAAAAGAATTGCGAACATCTAAGGGAAAAGTTAAACAAATTTATCATTTATAAACGTCTTTAATTATGAACGGGTTTTGCTTATTTTTTGAAATTGTAATTTATGTTGATAAGCAAACACAATCAAATTTATTCATGTGCTATGTTCTATGTGATAAAGACTAAAAACAAATTAGATGTCAACAAATGTCCTGTATATATGCAAATGGAATACACAAGGGAATACATATCTTTTTACATTAGACATTACAGTGTTTGTTCTTTGTTTGGTCGTTCGAAATAAATCAATTTAATTGTAATCTTAGTATTTTAAATCTTAGTATTATTTATAATCTTAGTATTATTTTTTTTAAATTACGTAAAAAACTTGATACAATTGCATTAAAAAATACATTGTAATAATAATGTGAATTAAATAAATTACTTTAAATACTTAGTAAATTCTCATTTGATATTCAATAACTTTTTCTGAGATTAAGATTATTTTGCAAAGATGTAATACATATTTGGAATTTGTACCTGCTGCGATATGCAAATGAATATAGACTTGAATTAAATCTAATTAAGAGAAGATATATTTAGTATCTATTATCTATATATATATATATATAAAGACAAATGTCCTGACTGACTGACTCACTCATCAACGCCCAGCCCAAACCCCTGAACCTAGAAACATGAAATTCGAGGGGTGTATTCCTCTCATGACGTAAGCACCCACTAAGAAGGGATTTTTTAAAATTCGGCCCTTAAGGGTGTGGAAAGGGTTAAAATGTATTTTCACGGATTCGTCAATATCTCTTAGACCCGATGAGATATCGACTTGGTTCTTGCTTACGAAGGTCACCCATACAAATGCTCAAAAACATAATTTTGCCCTAATCAACCTCTAATGGCGCAAATCTAGATTCAGGGGTGAATTATAGAACTTTTTGTGTCTCCTGTGAATTAATTCCTATGTATTTTTCTTTCGGTTTTTATACTCAGCCCAACAAATACTTTAAAAAAGATAACTTTTGTTTCCTTATTCCACAATAAATTTATTAACAAAAATAATTTTAAGGGTATGGGAGAGTGGAAGAATAGCGAACATCTAAGGGAAAAGTTAAATAAAGCCGACGATTATTTATCAATTATAGAAGTCTATTTTAAATAATACTCCAGTTATTTGGCTTTAAATTACAATAATATTTATAAATTTTCAACATGAACAATTTTAAACAAAAAGCAAAACTTTGCCATTCGGAGTTACCCGCCGCACGCGGGGCAATGCCGAATCGTAGCTGGGGTAATTACGAACGGGTTTTGCTTATTGTTTAAAATTATAATTTATGTTGATAATCTACCTTGAAAAAATCCATGTAATATCTGTACCTTGAAAAAATCAAAGTAAGCAAGAGACACGGTAGTGTCTCGCGCCAAGTACGCGTGGCTCTATTAACGCGACGCAACGAGTTGCGAGTACCCAAGATTTTGAGATCTCGATAACTAGCCAACGGATTAAGTTCCAACTAGGCTTAATGGATAGCTTGGACCAAATTCGTATAATAAAAGTGTTTTTATTTTTCCGCTACGTGCCCTACAAGCGGAGATATTGCGATGCAAAACTCGAAGCTGAAAATTTACAATTAAGGAACGTCGTTTTCCGTTTGCTGTGTTTGCCACCGCGGCCCCCTACGCATCCCCCCTCCCAACCCTGTACAGAGTGGACCTCGCTTTAACTTACAAAGCATACTTTTCATATACCAACTATTCTCTGCTTTAATAAATTATTTCTGCTACAGATATTAAGCGTCGAAGTTAACAAAGCAGAAATAATTTGTTAAAGCGAAGAATAGTTGGTATATAAAAAATACATATTTATATAACAACTATTCATCGTACATATAAATATGTACTTTTCATATACCAACTATTCTCTGCTTTAACAAATTATTTCTGTTTCGTTAACTTTGACGCTTAATATCTGTACAGCACATTCTTTGCTATAATAAAAAGACTGTTTAATATACAAACGATTCGCTGCTTTAAATAACTTTTCTTTGTTCATACATCGTCAAATATAACTTTGACACTCGGATTACCGCATTCTTTGATGCAATGGCTGAAATCTTTCAGATTCCTAATGATAGTATTGAATAAATCATCATTAAACGTTTATTTTTGTATTTATTATTTTTATCCTTTTTCAGCCTGTATCTTTTTTCACTACAAACTTCTGTTTTTTATTTTTTTCTTAAACGTTATATTTCGAATTTTGCTTTTAAACGCTGTTTTCTTTTTTACACATATCACAAAACCAATTTTTTAAAAACAGAAACAATTTATAAAACGAAATTTTATGTATAAATGTCTACAAAGGGGCGAGAAGTCCTCCGGAAGCCCGGGTTACCAGCTAGTACACTTATAATCTTGTGTTTTTCATTTTACTTTCTTATAAAGGAAGCTTTGTTTTTGTGAAAAAAGTTTTCTTTTAGTTGCCGCCGATGTGCTCAGAATGTTGTAAAAAGTCAAAAAGTTGCATTTAAAAAAAATGTCTGTTTGTCTCTCTCTCTCTCTCTCTCTCTCTCTCTGTGTGTGTGTGTGTGTGTGTGTGTGTGTGTGTGTGTGTGTGGTGTGTGTGCATGTGTGTGTGTGTGGTCCGTGATTGCTCTAACTTCCGCAAATTTTGAAATATTGGGCTGAATTTTTTTTAATCGATAGAGTTTTATTTAAGGAAGGTTGGGATTAAATTTGGCGATAATCGGTTGTTCCTTTTTGATAAAATTTTGATTTTTTTGGAAAATGCCAGTGGTTGTTCTAACTTCCGTAAATTTTGAGATATTGGTCTATTTCTAATTCGATTATATTCTTCAGTTTTTTCTACCCCTATTTCATATAATTCTTTAAGATTTGGTTGATCAAACCCAGCTTTATAAGGCTTTTATGTTTGTACGTATTTCCCGAAATTTCAAACGCCTGTATCTCAAGAAGAAATCAACCAAATATTAAAGAATTATATATGAAATAGGGATAGAAAAGTCCTAAGAATATAATCAAATTAGAAAAAATTGCCAATGCAAAAAGAAAGTGCAAATTACAAACTTGTACATTGCTTCCTCATTATTTTTTTAAATAAATATAATATTATTAAAGAAAGGTTGTGTTATACAGGGTGAGGCAATAACTATTACCACCTTAAATATCTTCGAATCTATAAGGCCCAGAGCAAAATTAGTGTAACCAAAATTGTACGGTACGAAGGGGGCTATCATATAGCGATAATAATTTTTGTCCAAGTGGAGGCGCTTCGGATATATCAAGGTCATCTTTATTTTTTTAAATTGATTCGGTACATTTTTTTCCATAATATGATAGAGGAGCTGAAAACAAGTTCAGAACTCATGACACACAAGATCATTGAACAAGATTTAAAGTGAAGAAAAAACGATTAAAAAATACATTTTTGTATTAAATGAAATTTACGTTTAAAGAAGATGTTCCAAGTAACGTTTTATCAGTATGTTTATCGGTATATTTTGGTTTTTGACATTGCTTATAAATGAGGATCCTATCAACTTGTTTTTTAAACGGATACATCGTGCATGATTGACTGATTTTTATTTTCTTTTTATTTTAATCTTATTTTAATCCATTTTCATGTCTAGTTTATCCTGGAAACTTGCTCAGATATTTTTCAGTAATGGAAATAAATACTCACGTATTATCACTTCAATAAAAACAAACATACTCTTTGAAGGACATTTTAATGCCGTAGTAAATAAAGTAAACATGACAAGATTAGTATCGGCAAATCAGTCAATCGTGCAAGATGTATCCATTTGAAGAACAAGTTGACATAATTCTCATTTATGGGGAATGGCAACAAAATTCAGTGCGAGCGAAAAATTTATATGCTGAACGATATCCTAATCGCATTCAGCCTTCTCGTAAAACATTTAAAAATGTGTGCGATAAACTTAAACAAACCGGTAGTTTAAATACTCGTAAAAGTGAACGTGAAAAACGAGTAACCCATGAAAGAAATGAAATTGGTGTCCTCGCCATGGTTGCTCGAAATCCTCATGTTGGTTCGCGAACAATTGAACGAGAATCTGGTATTAGTCAGAGGAGCGTACTCCGCATTTTGCATCGTCACAAATTCTATCCATACCATCTTAGCCTTCACCAAGGATTACATGGAATGGACTTTGTGAATCGTGTTAGATTTTGTCAATGGGCTCAACATCAGATTCAAAACAATGATTCATTTTTTGATACCGTGTTATTCACTGATGAGGCAACATTTACTAATCACGGGAATGTTAATTTGCGTAACATGCATTTCTGGGCAGTGGAAAATCCTCATTGGCTGCGGCAGGTCGAACATTAGAGACAATGGTCTTTAAATGTATGGTGCGGTATCATAAATGACAAAATTATTGGTCCTTATTTTTTTGACGGACATTTAAATGGCAATAGCTACGCTAATTTTCTTGAGCATACATTAAGTCCTTTGTTAGAAGATTTGCCTTTAATTATACGACGAACAATGCGGTACCAGCACGATGGATGCCCAGCTCATTTTTCATTAGTTGCGAGAAATAAACTGAATGAAAAATTCACAAATCGCTGGATTGGACGTGGAGGTCGTGTAGTGTGGCCAGCTCGTTCGCCAGACTTGACACCACTGGATTTTTTTTTATGGGGAACCCTAAAGGACATGGTCTACAAAGAAGAACCAACTACACCTCAAGACATGCAACAACAGATTATTACAGCCTGTGAATCAATAACGCTCGATGTTATTAAAAAATCAAGCCAATCAGTGATTGAAAGAATCCAGTGTTGCATCGATAATGATGGCCATCACTTCGAACATCTTCTTTGAACGTAAATTTCATTTAATACAAAAATGTACTTTTTAATCGTTTTTTCTTTACTTTAAATCTTGTTCAATGATCTTGTGTCATGAGTTCTGAACTTGTTTTCAGCTCCTCTATCATATTATGGAAAAAAAATGTACCGAATCAATTTAAAAAAATAAACATGACCTTGATATCTCCGAAGCGCCTCCACCTGGACAAAAATTATTATCGCTATATGATAGCCCCCTTCGTACCGTACAATTTTGGTTAAACTAATTTTGCTCTGGGCCTTATAGATTCGAAGATATTTAAGGTGGTAATAGTTATTGCCTCACCCTGTATATCGGCGTAAGTAGCGCGCGTTTCACTATTCCGAATAGCGCGCGTCTTCTAGGAGATTCGCGTCCGCGAGGCTAGCGACACAATTAGATCCGCGTATCGCCGATAGGAGAACCGAACATGCGTGCGGAGCACGCGGGGATCGGAGTCCTGCCCCAACCGGCGATCTCGCGAGTCACTGAGACGGTCACGTTTGGATCCCGGAATTACCTCATATATATCGAACTCAAGTTGTATAATAAAGTAAAATACACAACAGGTTGTTATTGAATTTGGCGAGAATCGGTTGTTGTGCCGCTGTCGTGAGGTGGACTCAGGGACGGTACAGGATTCTAGGATTCCGGGTCGGAGAATAAGTTAACTCGGGTTGTGTCTCGATGTTTGTTGAAATACAATATTTCCTTCAAGACACTTTTACAATTGTCCGATTATTTATAGTTATAAAATTCCGAGATTCCCGTTTTACTTAGAAGTCGCTTTTTGATAATTGACAAATAATATGACGCACGTTTATTACTGGATGTTGTATTAGCGACTGCCCGCTCGGTCTTCTTATCAGCGTAATTTACTCGTATACGCTCGGGGTCGACGTCCTGTTGCCAACTCGGAAGGCTTCCGAGTTGGCGACAACTTTGTTGTCAGCGCTTTTGGGGTTGTCGTCACCGAGGTAAACGCTCGTGATTTCGGCAACGGCTTGCATCGAACGATCGTTGAGGGTCGTCGTCACCGAGGTGAACGCTCGTGATTTCGGCAATAGCTTGCATCGAACGTTCGATGGTTCGATGCAACCTCAGGTTTTTTGGGCGGTTACTAGGGTCAACAAACCTAGCTCATAATTGCTACGTGTAATTTTATTGCGCTCACAACACGGTGAAATAATTTTCTTTCTTTGGATATTTAGAGATGTTGCGCAGGCGGGATATCTATAATAACTTATTTACTTTAGTGGTTAAGATACATATATAATTTGTTCAAAGTAATTCAAAGAATACACAAGGATAGAATAAGCGCGTCTATAATATAACTGAAGTTATGTGTAACGATATAACGATACAAAAAGAATGATTTCTCTAAATCTAAATCTAAACGTGTGCACACCGCAACGGAACAGAATTGAATATCCAACGAAACGAATTATAGCGTAGAGAGCGAAAGTGCTAATTAGTACAGTACCGCGCTACAGAACAAAAGAGTTTGTTTACTCAAGCGCGTCGTGCGTTAGATGCGCTAGATGCGCCATATTCAACAAGAGAAAATCAGGCTAAATTTTTAAAAGAAAGTTACGATTTTTAATAATTAAAATATAATAAAATGTAAAAAAACAGTTGTCTATTTTATGAGAGATCCTATTAAATTTTATTTAAAGTAAATAAACCAAACTGAACAACCATCTGAATTATGCGGTAAACGCAGTAAACCTTATCACAATAAAAAAAGTGTCAAGTAGAAACTTGCACATTGCTTCCTCACAGTTTTAAAGTATGCAAAGGAAATTGCACATTATTTCGCTGATAAAGCTTTTTCTATGAGGAATCCAAATTAATAAATACTAATGATTATGCATCAAATAAAATACAAGTCATAAAGCTATAATACGGTCATAAAGCTTTCTCTTATGAGGAAGCTTTATGACCGAAATAATGTGCAATTTTCTAATTTGCATACTTAAAAACTGTGAGGAAGCAATGTGCGTTTTTATAAAATTTTTAATTTTTTTAGAAATGTCCGTGATTGCTCTAACTTTCGCAAATTTTGAGATATTGGGCTTAATTTTTCACCGATCCTCGCTAAATTTAATATCCTTAATAATTCTAAATAAAGAAAAATGTAAATAGGAACTTGCACATTGCTTTTTTATAATTTTTTTTGCTTAAAAAGCTTCCTCTATAAAGAAGCCAATGTATTATATATTAAGAAGTTTGCTAATTTTTCAGAGCTTTGAAAGCGAAAAAAGTGATGAAAAAGCAATGTGCAAGTTTCTAGTTTGCACTCTTTTCATTGTTTAAGCATTTACTAATTGTACCAATATTGATTATATTATGTTGATAATATTTAGGAAGATAAAGAAATGCCTGCATGTTATGTATAAATAAATGTTACTTACTTTATAAAAAAAATTAGAAATTTGCACATTGCTTCATCAACATTTTATTTTGCTCATAAACCTTCCTCTTATTAGGAAGCTTGTATTTCATTTGATGCATAATTATATTAAATAGTATTTATTAATTTGGCTTCCTCATAGAGGAAGCTTTATAAGCGAAACAAAATGTTGATGAAGCAATGCGCAAGTTTCTAATTTGCACACTTAAAATCTGTGAGGAAGCAATGTGCAAATTCCTAATTTGCACACTTACAAATGGTGAGGAAGCAATGTGCAAATTCCTAATTGCACCCTTTTTTTTTTATATAACTTTCATGGAAATTTTACGGGCTCCATCCTCTTCTGGCTGCCATCCCATTGGATTTTAGACTAGTGAGTTATATGTTGTGACGGGGCAGCTCCGCTGCACGTTGCAGCGTCCCCACCGCCGCCACGGGGCGCGGAATTGTGCTCGGGGACGAGCCGAAAGAGCGACGCGAAATCTCCAGGGGGGCCTAAAAGTTTGATAATTGCGTATTAATTTCTTTTTGTTTTGTTTATTTTATTTTTGTAATCGCGGCACCTCGCCGAGATCCCTCGGCGAGGACCTCACCGGCGACAACATCGAGAGCATCGACAACAGCAGGAAGAAGAAGCCGGGCGAGGGGCGGAGGACGCGCCGGAGTTAGGGAGCGCGGCGCTCGGGGATTGTCGCGGGCCACGCAGAGGAGAGCGCAGAGGAAACCTCCACCGCGCGATCCTGGCGTGCGGACAGGAGCGGCCCCAGGCACTCCGAACGTGGGAGGACGGAACGACCCCGCTACGACTGCGTTACGTCGTGAAGCGGCGTCATCGCTAAGACGGCCGAGATACCGGCCAGGAGGTCACGGGGAGAACCGCCCCCGCGGCGGAGATGCCGCTAAGCGGACTGGGGCAGCCGACCCCATGCATCGATCGCGCTATCGAGAAATTATTGCAGGGCCGCGAGGCACCCCGCGAAGGATCACGCGAGACGGCGTCGCGCAAAGTACCGCGGCGTACAAGCAACGGCAGGAATGGTGTCTCGCAGCGCGCGCGCGCGCGGCGACTAGGTATGCATAAACGCTGCGCGCGCGCGCACCGCGGGACACCATACCTGCCGGTGCTTGTACTTGCGGGATCACCCCGGATTGGCCCGCGTTATCGCGCCACAGACGTATGCACCACCCCCCAGGGTGGGGCGCGACGTCGATCCGCCATCGAGCGGTCGCCGAAACGATCTCGTTCGGTTCGCCCTCTCGCCGAGTTCGGACGCGTACTCTCGCTAATTGATTGTGGCGGAGAAATCAAGTGTGTGAGGCGAATAGTCCAGCCCGATTCAACATCCCGAGGAAGCGGCGGTGCCGTGGAAACCGAGTCGAGTGCCGGTGAGGTTGCCCAGCATATATCTTTGGCGAACAGCCACGGAAAGCCGTCGGGTCGCGTTCGCGTTTCGTTCCCGACTCGCGTTAGTGCAGTTTTGGTAAATTTTGGTGATCGCTCGCCGTGCACGGCGCAGCAGATAATAAGTGATTTCGCGGTAGCGATCGGCATCGAGCGCGGGGGGCCCCCTTGGCATTCGCGCAGGCTTTATTTCGCGTTAGTGTTGCGTGTGTTGACGGGATAGCGCGGATTTGTTACAGCCTCCTAGAGATCGGGACCGCGGGCGTGTGCGGCGGCCTTTGGCGGGGCCGAAGGGCGAGATATCGCGTTCGCGCGGACGGCATACGGGAGTGGCCGCGTATTAGAGTTCGTGTATGGCGTACGTCCTCGGGTTCGTGTTGAGTGTGGCGTTACCGCGTATCTGCTCGCGTACCGTGTAAAGTCTGGCGTTTTAATGACCGACTTTGAGTTTGCGTTGAGTGTGGCGTAAATACGTATCTGCTCGCGTTCCGTTTAGAGTTCGACCCTTTTTGCGTTCTTGATTGCGTAGTGCCGTCCCGGGTCGCGTCCGCGTTCGCGCTCGCTTTTCCGTCGTCGCATCCCAACGTGCGAGTCGCGCCGCGTCCGAATTCCGCGTATTCTTGCATGCCCGACGTATCCTTTACTTATTTACGTCTTAACTGCGTGAGCTCTTATTCGTGTTATTATTTGCGTCACTCGGGATCACTGCATTATTCCCGATATCATTTTGTGTTAGTATTTGCGAGACTATTTAGCGTTATTGTTTGCGATATTGTTTGCGCTATTATTTATGATATTATTTTGCGTTACTAGCCGCGATATTATTCCGCGTTATTACTTACAAGATCATTTTGCGTAACTGTTAGCGATATTATTTGGCGTTATCATTTGCAGGGTTATTTCCCATTATTAATTGCGTTATTTCCGCTGATAGCTGGCGTTCCTCGCTGCCGCGTATTTGTTTTGCGCCATCATTCGCGTCCGACATTCTTGTGTATTAGATTCGCGTTCGAATATTATTCTGTGCGATTGTTTATGTCGGAATATTACCTGGCGTTTATTTGCGCTGCCGTTGACTCATTCTGTGTATTGTCTCCGACTATTATTCGCGTTATCGGGCAATTACGTTTTCCTGCGTTACCCTAAGTCGTGGAATCTTTTTCTGATTTGCATGCTCTATTGCGCCCGTTAATTGCGGCGCGCGTGCGACGAGTTTGCGCTCGAGCGGCGTAAAAACCACTGACGACAGAACAAAATAGAACGGAGTTGAATCTCCGAGTCTGATTGATAGCGATTTATTGTAATTCCCGCGTTATTATCTGTTTTGTTAGCGAGTTACGATCTCGCGCAAATAAATTAGCGCGCGCCGAAAATTATACTTGATCGCCGATCTTTTGCTTTATTATCTATCTGGTCAATAGAGTACGTGTTGAATATAAAGAGGTGTCGCGAATGTCAATCGGGATCTCATTTCTTAGCGTCGTTACTTTTCTTGTAATGATCCCAAAAGTTATTATAATTTGATGGCTGATTACGTTAGATTCTGTAAGTTATTTGCTTGATTTTGCGCTACTCGTTGTCGCGCATTATTCGCGTTTCGAGCTTGTTTCACTTTATACTCGCGTCGGTTATTATTTCGCCTTATTATTCTGCTTTTCCTTCTTTAGTTTTTTTGTAAACGAACTTGATTACAGTACGATAGGCGGGGGCGATTGCCTCACTTAACTTTGTTATTATTCCACGATTAATTTAAACATTATTATTAAAGCTACTATTATTGAATAACTGTTTTCACTATTTACATTATCATATATACTATCAATAAACGATCAATTATTTTATTATATTATACTGTGTGGCGAATTATTTAGCCGTCATCCCGCCGTCCTCTTGCGCTGCCCCGCCTTGCCCTGCCCCTCTACCGTTAGGTCGAGCTGGTCGGCCTTTGCACGAATAATTAAGTTTGAGCTTTCGTAAGTCATTAATGGCGTTTTGGAGAATTTTGTGAGTAGAAGGATTCGAGTGGTTGCGACAAATAAGTAGAGAATCGCTGTATTTAGTGGACGCGATTAGCCGCGTCTGGCGCCCAATAGTTTGTATCGCGAGTCAAAGATTTCGTGCGAGGGACCCATTCGAGAGGCCCGACGCCTTACTCTCTCCCGTCCTCTTTTGATCCGGCTTGCGCCCGCGCGCAAAAAGTCGTGACAATGTATATAAGCGAAAAAAATAATAAAGCAATATGCAAGTTTCTAATTTGCACACTTTTTTATTGTATTGGCAATTTTTTTCTAATTATATTCTACAGCCTTTTCTACCTTTATTTCATATATAATTCCATAAGATTTGGTTGATCAGTTCTTGAATTATATATAAGCGAAAAAAATAATGAAGAAGTAATGAGCAAGTTTCTAAGTCATACACTTTTTTATTACATTGGTAATTTTTTCTAAATCTATTATATTCTTTAGTCTTTTCTGTGTTGAAAGTTTGACAAATCAAGTCAGCGCGCCGTTTTCTAATGTTGGAACAAATAATATGTGTATATTAGTTTGTTATTGCGATAAATATTACCACATGCTTCAGTGGTCGAATTGGGACGATGCCTGCACGGAGAGCGGGAGGTTCCAGGTTCAAACTCTGGCTGGGGTAAAATTTTTCGCAATAAATTCTAAATTTTTATTAACATCCTTTAGCTAGCCAATCGATTAGCTAGCCAATCGTTGTCGAAATTAATAAATATTTTCTCGTTTACTAATTAAAATATAAAAATTATTTTTGCGGGATATTTTATAGAAAAATATTGTCTCTAAATGCACATGTAGAAAGCCAACAGATTGGCATAACAAAGTGTAGATAAAAGAAATAAACACCTTCTGTTGAATATGTGAACAGCATTAGTGGAAATTGTAACATTCAGATTATAACATTGTTAATATACACAATTATGTATTTGGTTAATTGTATTGATCTTACGTATTGTTAATATACACATTGTTAATATACACAATTATGTATTTGGTTAATTGTATTGATCTTATCTATTTTGAAGCAAAACCAAATTTTGCTTCAAAACAACTGCTATTTTCAAAGTCCACACAGATATTTTTTGTTTTGTTATATACTTGGCATTTTCTTTTTTTTTTGTAAAGACTTTTTGTTAAGTTTAATTATTAACAAATAAGAATTAATTTTGCTCTATTAAAGCAAATGCTAAATAAATTAAAATACGGCCAATTTTTGAGCAATAATAAAATTTTCGATTTAAAATTAAAAATGTTTACTAAAATATATCGATACAATGTTCACGTTTTGGGCCCTACTTGGCCTTCTTCAGAACAACATATCTCTATATAACCATTTATTGACTCATGGTTGACCATTGACTCTGTTATATTGATTATCTTTTCGTAGCTTCACAAGTGAGATCTATGTGCCTATGCACAAGCATTGCCGGTAACCATTACGACTCTGTCGTAAGTCGGAAGTCGGTGTCGGAAGACTCGTTCAGCCTGGTCTACAATAAGTCGTCTGTCAGACTTAGATGTCGGACGCATGCGCATTGGGTTGTCGGCTGTCGCATAAAGTTGTGGAAAGTCATGTGTCGGTGTCGCAGCTGGTCTACAATAAGCCGTCTGTCGGATTCGGACGTCGAACGCATGCGCATTGGGTTATCGGCTGTCGCATCAAGTTGTCGAAAGTCGTGTGTCGATGTCGCAACAAAAGATGGTCATCCCATCTTTCACGACAAACTACTAATGACAAGTATAATCTTTTTAATTATTGTATAATCTGTGATAATTTTTGCGTATAACCTCTTATATATACTGTTATATATGAGTACATAACCTTCGTTTTATATTTTATTTGTAGTTGCTGACCTCAATATTCTGCATCATGTCAAGTATAACAACAACGGTGGATGAAATTATTATTAATTTTGTCCGTAAAAATCAGTGCTTTTACGATAAAAAAAATGTGGATTTTAAAAATACGACGAAAAGAATAGATTTGTGAAAAATAATTCCCGATGATTTAAAAAATTATATGATCTTAATATGCCACCCACACAACACGCATTTCTTAATGACGTTGTAACGAAGTCTTAAAAGAGACGTCTCTATGACTTTGTTAGAAATACGTCTGTATGACGTCTTAGAAAAATAACTTTAAGACTTTGCTAGAACGGCGTATTTTCGATCGCATCATCCGACCGATAGATGGCTTTTGATGAGATCCGTTTCTCGTAAAAAAAATACGGATGAGCGATGGTATATAAGAACGACACAATTTGTATCAGTTATATCGTGGAGTCTACTCTCTAATAATAAAGTGGCATATACATATATATATATTGTGACGTGACGGTTCGCCGCGCGTGGTAGCGCCCCGCCGCCGTCACAAGGCGCGGGTTCGCGCCCGCGGACGACCCAGGAGAGCAACCGCAAAATCTCCAGGGGGCCTCCGAAGTAGGAGGGAGTCACCGGTTCCCGACCAAATGTGGGCGAGGGGGGAGCGGGGCGAGGGGTTTCGGCGCCGCGGGGTACTCCATGCCCGGAGGGCGCGGGGTCCGCGGGGCAAGAGAGGGGGCGTGTGCACTTAGGGCGAGGTGGTCCGCGGGGCAAGGGAGGGGCGTGTGCACTTAGGGCGAGGAGGTCCGCGGGGGCAAGGGAGGGGAGCATGCACTTAGGGCGCGGGGGTCCGCGGGGTAAGGGGAGGGTGGCGGCCTACAGCGTGGGTCCGGGGAGGAAGGGGGAGGGGTCTTAGGCGCGCGCTCGTCAGGGGGTATGTTTCTAAATGCTGCGTCTTGCCCTGCATAAGCGATCATTGATATATTTTACGATCAATTATAGTGACGTTAATGTCCTCTTCACTTTTCTAGAAAGAGATGTTTATCCTAGATTATGTTTCTTTCAAGTATGCACATGCGACCTGCATTTTTTGCTCAAAAGAGCCCTTTGTCGGGCCATGCCTTTGCGACTATAAAAAATAGCGCGAGCGCCGGTGACAGGCTGCTATAATTTACGATCAATTATCGCCGATGTCCTCTTTATTTTTCTACAAAAGGACGTTTTATCGACGAGCATGTCACCATTCGACACGGACATTTCGTGACCCAATTCGGTTAAAATTTTGCGTCTAAGAGGCCACTTCTCTGCGATGTAGGTATACTAAACATCTGATAACACTATGCACTAAATAGAAAAAGAAACGATACACAATGCCCTAGAAACGAGAGAAAAACCTATAGAAGAAAAAAATATATAACGAAGAACGAAGAGCGTCAAAACCACAGTCGTGATTTGAAAGCCAGCGCATCGGTCGAAAAAAGTATATCGGTCAAAAAAAGTGTAACAGTTATTTAATTCATACTTTTGTGAAATGTGCAAGAGTTTAATATGGAAATAGACGATATGGAATAGACAATAATTTTGAACAAATTTTAGACGAATCATCCGACGAAGATCGCGCGTTGTCGGCGGATGACAGTGATTATATCAGCGATCATCAAGGAGATGATCTTGTTGAAACCACTGAAAAAATAGTGTCGCACTCAGAAATTTGCTCGCTAAATGGACGCACCAAGTTTTGCGCGATATATTGTTACTACACCACGGGTGGCAGTTTTGTTGCATGTGCATCGTGCATGGTAAGAATAGCGGACACAGATTACGGATATATGTATGCTGTGCGAAAACATGTGATTGAGCTGTACGACGCGATAGAAGGTCGGTCTTGCTCTAATTGCAGACTTCCGGTATATCAAATCTTTCCATGCAATATGTGCCCAATTTGTGTACACTGAAAAAAACATTGCCGTGAATCAAACAATATAAAGTGTACGCGAGTATCATGGAAAGAATCCGCTCTTACGAATACTTTAATGATTCTGTCGAGTATGCTCATCCTAGTAGACAAGATATCGTCGATGCTTTGAAGGACAATAAAGATCCGCGAGGAGAAACGTGTGTGCAACGAATATCACCAGTGCAGTTTCTTCGCGATCGTGAACTCGGTATACGCGGAACCAGTGAACGCGTAGTCAGACAAGGAGTTGTTATCAACAACACTGAGCATCTATATGACTGGCCTTATCACCTGAGACGTAAAGCGTACAGACATTTGTGGAAACATATGATAGATGAAGAAGAGGAAGAAGAGGAAGAAGAAGACCTAAGAATGTTAAGAAGTTGTATGAGATATCGTTATATTTCATATTATTTTAAAGTGCGCGATGAAGCATACTATAACCGTTGCGCGATGAAAATTATTGAAAAGATCGAGAGGTATGACTTTGAGACTCTGTACATTCAGATTTGTACAGGTATTGGGAAGTACGTCGAATTGGCGGTGATAAACAACTTGGAGTCTTCGGTATATAGATGCAATTGGAATTATCCAGCGATTATTCTTGAAAACGCTTTTGACGATAACGCAATTGATGATTGTGACGATATCAATGCTATTGATGATGCTCTTTGGCGACTTACTTACAAAGATGCCCCCCATTTCAATCTCAATCATTTTATGAGTATGCACTATCACGTTCAAGGATGCCAACGGTTTTGTTTATCGTGTAATAGAGTCACGTGCAAGTGCTACGTAGAAATTTGTGACGTGCTTTAAACAATTGTGTGTAAAAGGACTCAAAAATATGGAAGACTTTGAGCAAATTGAACGCGACCTGTTGGAGCAGTCGCGCCAAGTCGCTACCTTAGGCGAATATTTCGCGTGGGCGCAGCGATGCGAGGAAGTCGTTGGACAGCTCGAAGAACACAGTCGCGCCAAGCGTCCGCGGCTCTTACCTGGAAAGAGAACATCTTTGCTGCAAATAATCGCGCGACTCGAGTGTGCAAAGATTCGATTACAGAGACGTTTCATACACAGCGGTGGTGAGTACGCAAGCACCAGTAGTGGCGTCAATAACGCGGAAAGACTCGTTTGGCGAGAGATCGAGACCGCGTTCGAAAGTCGTATACTGACCGGTGCAGTGATCAATTCCAAGCACATCGAACCTCGTCAATTTCTTGAAGATGCGAGAGACATTGTACTCGATCGTGTGCGGAACGTCATGCAAAGACATGACAATGTAAAGATAAACACTGTGTTTAACGGTGAATTTGTGACAGGTGACAAACGCGCGAATAAAAGTATCGCTACAAAAAACTATGAACTCTTTCGGTACGTCCGACCTGCGAGAGTGGTACGACATGCGCGTTATCGAGCTTACCTTAGCAACTCTGGAGGAATTTCAGGAACGCGACAGCGGGTGGGCGTTGTCGCGTATACTCAATTTAATGGTTAACGTGAACAAATATAATCCATTGCACGCGGGGTGTTTTGTGGAAATCCCGCAAGAAATTAAATTGAAAAAAGCGGTGATCAACGTGCAATCAAGAGACAATGCATGTTTCGCGTGGTCGGTGGTGGCTGCTCTGCATCCAGCCAAAAACCATACACATCGGGCAGTCTCGTATCCCCATTATACATCGGTGTTAAATCTTAAAGACATTGAGTTCCCCATGTCTCTGAAAAAAATTAGTACATTTGAACGACTCAACGACGTGTCGATCAATGTATATGCCATCGAGAAGAAAGAGAAACTCGTAATCTTACCGATACGACTCACCGACAGTAAAAAGAATAAACATATCAATTTACTGTACCTGCCAGATCAGCAAGACGACAACGTGGGGACATTTCGCGTGGATCAAAAACCTATCCCGCCTCGTGAGCTCGCAAATCAATAGATATGCACACAGGAAATACTTTTGCGATCGGTGAGTATACATTTAAAAAATAAATGTAAAATTGTACAATAATTTTTATATAAAAAATATATAAAAAAAAATTTATTATTATTTACAGATGTTTGCACTATTCCACACGAGCGAGAGATTGGAAGTCCACGCCGTTGACTGTGGGCAGATGAATGACTGCGCTATCCGACTACCGAGCGAGGATGACAAATGGCTGAGTTTCAAGAATTACAACAGGAAGGAACGGGTTCCGTTCGTGGTATACGCCGACCTTGAATGCACCCTGGAGAAAACGGATGCTGATCCGCAAGCGTCCACGTACGCCTATCAACATCATCAGGTATTTAGCGTCGGGTACTACGTGCGGTGCTCGTACGACGACTCGTTATCTATGTATCGGTTTCGTCGCGATAAGGATTGCATCGCGTGGTTCGCCGATGAACTCAAAAGATTAGCGCATCACGTAAAAGGTATCCTATCCGCAAATATCCCCATGGTAACTCTCTCGAACGAACAGTGGAAAAAGTTTAACAGCGCAACGCAGTGTCACATTTGCGAAAAACCGTTCACGCCGGACGACGTACGAGTACGCGATCATTGCCATTTAACCGGTCGTACAGAGGTCCCGCACATTCAAATTGTAATTTAATTATAAAGATTCCCATTACATTCCCATAATTTTCACAATTTATCTGGATACGACGCCGCATTTTATCATAAAAGAAATAGCTACCGCGTTCGAAGGTTCGGTTGACGTACTACCGATAACAAAAGAAAAGTATATTTCGTTTACAAAACATGTGAAAGATACCGCCGAAAGATCAGATTCGCGAAGTGATATAAAGTTTACGGTTCATCGATTCATACAAATTTCTGAGTAGGCAGCCTCGATAAATTAGCATCTTTTCTGTGCAGGAGATAAGTTAAAAATTGTACGTTCTGAATTTTCACAATTATCGATCGAGGATTTTGATCTTTTGACGAGAAAGGGCGTATTTCCGTATGAATACATTGACTGCGTCGAAAAGTTGGAGGACTCGTGTTTACCCCCCGCGCGACTCGTTTTACAGTTCCTTGACCGGTGACACCGTATCCGAAAGCAATTACGCTCACGCTGTGAACGTTTGGCAGCGGTTCTCCGTTCGACCTGGGCGAATACAGTGATTTATATTTAAAACGGATGTCTTGTTGTTGGCTGACATCTTTGAAAATTTCCGCGATAGCTGTGTCGCGAGTTATGGACTTGACCCGCT